>JAOVYW010045205.1:0-12087 GCA_025775045.1 Hiodon tergisus
GTGGTCTCGGTCATTTCCAGTGTGCATTCCTCTCTCTGTTGCGTGCGGCGCAGCAAGTACGCCCCGTGGTTGTCACAGAACGAACAGGCAATCCCCTTTGACAGGCGGGCATTTTGTTCACCTCACATAACTTTTATTAAGTGTATAATTAACAGTATCTTAAGGGGGAGAATTCATCTGAGGGGGCACAGTGACCTTTTTGGACGGGCCTGGACCCCAAACACCGACGCTGAATGTCCCACGTGTTCCTTGAGATCTCACACCTCAACCTGTATATGTGATGGTCTGACTCTTTTGCTGTTTGTTTGATTCTCAAGGCCATAGGACTTTGATGTGCAGCTCTGCCTTATTACGGTCTGTATTTCTACTAATTTCATGCTTCTGCCCCCATTTTATTCTTCCACTGATACGAGATTAGGGAAGTCTATCATTTTGCTCTGCAGCTGCAGTCACAATGTTCTGCCATGTTGGAGGCTTCTCATCAGCAAAGACTGGGAATCTTGTTAGAATTCATGGAAGGAAGCAAAATTCATGAAAATTCTGCAAGCTAACATGCTTCAGTCCGCTAAAAACCAGAAGCCTAGGAGAAAATTTACCTATCAGCAAGACAATGATCCAAAATAAAAGGTCAAAGCAACATTAGAGTGCCCCAAAGTCCTGATCTCAATCCTATTGAGAATCTCTGGCACTATTTGAAAAATATCATCCAACCAGCCTGAACAACCTGACCAAAATCACCTGAGCGCTCCCTGATCCGGCCAGCTCCCAAAACCATCTTCCTATTGGGAAAACCAGGCTGTTGATCAGCCCAATTCCCAGCAGGTGCTGACAAACATGTTTTTATTTGTCATACAATATTTTCCAACATAAAACCAATGTCTCCTTACAATAATTGATTTTGAGCAAAATAAAATATAAAACAAAACAAATGTTGAATGTACCACTAGTAATTCAGTAATATGAGAGGATAGAGCTGGGGGTCTGAGTACTTTTGCCAGGAAAGGTATGTTGTAAATGGCGTGCTGAAGCACACCTGGGCATGCCCGGTCCGGGGGTGGGCAGAGACGGGGAGACTGGGTGTCGCCTTTTATTTGGCAAAATAAACGAAACTATACACCCTTTCAGTGAAAACTAATGAAGACTGTTCTAAACATAAAAATATCGAACCCTAAAATACGCAGCTCACCAGCCACAACACCAGACTTTTCCAGTCTCCCCTCAAGCTTGGCTGGTCCACCGGTAATTTACCCCTGGGCTTCAGAGTGTGGTTCCCTGCTGTGTGCCACTCATGCAAAGGTATTTGGGCTTATTTCCACACATCTTCGTTTTCAAGTTTGTTTTTAACTTGTTTTAGCCCACTCCCTATTCTCTACCCATACATGATAGGAATTGTAATTGATTTTTATCAATGGGCAATGAGTTTGATATAGTCTTGTCCTAAATTAGCAGTTCAGGTGCAGGTATATGATAAGTGTATTGTAACTATTTGGCTGCAATTACAGCACATACATGCAGTTACTTCTGGGACCAAGAAGAGACAGTTCCCAACTACTTCAGTCGGGAAACTACTACATAAACTACTGGTTTATTTATTAACATTGGTACTTGGACGTTGCCGACATAGTTTTTTCAATAATCAATGACATTTTCATATTTAAAAATATAATTAAAATATAATATTTTCTTAAGACAGCAGGGGGCGATCTATGGACATTTCGAAGCAGTTCGTGTAAGGAAATGACGAATATACGAATAACGGGGAGCGAAAAAACTGCAGGGAAGATTGAACACTTCGCTAGGGGGTATAATTGTAACGGAAAGCGGCCAGCCGAACTTAGCAGCTCATCATGGAAAGTCTGGTTTAAAAACCCACTTAGGTAGCGAGGTAAAGTCTATTGCATATGATATCGTTTTAATACATAGATCACTTGCAATGGCAAGAACTTAACTAGTGGATGATACTCAGAATGAGGAGTTGCTAACGGTAAGTTTAGTTTAGCTGCAGTCCGGCACAGGAAACAGAGGGGGGAAACGGACTGCTTGCTGTGTTTCTCAAATTTTATGGCCCACAAAACAAATATATAGATTTTTAAATCAACTAAATATAACAAGTTATGTCACGTAAATTGAGTGAAGACGGCATATGGTATATTAACTTATAATTATTTATTTTTATATTTAGCTACCTTCAAAAAAAAAAAAAAAACTTCTAGTCTGTTGTGTAAGGAGTGTGTAGGGGGTGTCTGTTGCTACGTTAGCTAAACTTGCTAGACAACTACAAATTATCTCGATAACGTGTATTATTATAGGCAAGCTGGAGTAACTAATGTAAAGGTCGATTGGAGTTAGCGAGCTTTTTAAATAAATTTTGTCAGACTTTAAAACGCTTTCATGGCGACAGAAATTACTGAAAGTGAAGCGGGGCCGAGACCAACTAGTGACATGAACTTAAACAAAAGCAACAGCGGATCCGACACACCCAGGATATTTGAGAAGTTGGAAAACAGGCCAACAGAAACGACTCTCACGTTTACGGGAGATGAACATTTTAAGCGTAGTACACCACCTTTAACGGAGAATGGAGAAGGTTCTGCATTACAGAACCCAACATTGTCGGAAGATCCGCCACAGGAAACGGCGACTCAAGACGATGGACAAAAACAAACTGCGACTGGGCTGCGCACCTCGACTCCAGTCAATATTTCCCTGCTATCCTCTCCTGAACACAATGGAAGGTGAGAGTACTACTGTGTGTTTTACTATTTAATTATTGCACGCATTATAACCAAAAACGAATAAACAGTTCTCGTTTTTAACGTAATTCAGTAGTTTTCTGTGCTCTCAGGTTTCCTGAGAATGCTCACGTTTTTTTAATTAAAATAATGATTAGGTGAAGCTACATTTTTGGTGTAAACGTATTGCTGTCCCTCGTGAAAGGCCAACATTAAATAAAACTAAACGTCGATTCGTTGTAGCATGTGAGAATGCATAATGCACCGTGCCACTATACCTTTAGTTAGATAGAAATGCCATCTCAGATAATTAATTATAATTCTTGCTATTCAGCTGTAAACTGAATTAACTAAGTTGCAGCCGGTGTGCAAAGTCGCTCTTGTATTGCTATAGATTTGTTTTGTTTTGTTTTTTGTTGAATTAGTGAGAGTAAAAAAAACGGCACTTCTAAATTAATTTAAACACTTTTTCATCTTTCAGCAATGTAGATGCTAAATAAGAAATTAATTCACATGATCTTTGAAAACCGAATTTCTCAATCTCTCAACTTAGAACCTTGTGAAATTAACGGAGACATCTGACGTTGATTCCTTTTAAAAATGCCTTTCAAAGACGCACTGTTTGCTGCAGTCTGTTTTGTACTTTGCGAAGCTCCATGAAAGAGCAGGTTTGCTTCCTGCGGCTGTATAAGTTTAAATAATAAGGAGGTGACTAACGGAGGACCGAGTGACAGTCACCCAAACAGAGCTTTTATTTGTAGTTTAAGTTGCTTGCTAATGAATTTGGCTATGCAACGGCTATTCGAGCTGCTGATGGAGATTGACCTCAGAGGTAGTATTTCCTGAAGCTGTCCTTCACATGATGAAACATTAGGGCAGTAAATCTTAACCTTAGACATGTGTATTCATTTCTAATGAAAAGGCGAATCGCAGCTAAACTTGCATCACTGTGTCACTGAAATTGCGTATCCTTGCTTTGTTTTTTGGTCATGTCTGGGAGTGAGAGCACTTCATTTTTAGTTGAGCGAAAGTGCTCTGTATTCTGCTTGGATACATGTCTGCCACTATTCTCATGTACCAGACGTTTGTTTTGGTTTCCAATTCAAGAAGCGAATCACAGAGTAAGCTTCTCAACTTCACAGATGTCAAGGCAATGGACCAGTTGTGTTGATAGATGTGAGCTGTGTTCAAACCACTGATTTTTAATGAAGCATTTAGACTATGAATTGGGTATTGAAGAGCAGCTGCGGACACAGCACCTGTTAGCGAGGAGGTGGAAACATCAGCTTATTTCTCTAGTGGTGGGGGGGAAAAAACAATTCACAAGGGACCAAATGAAAACTCACTAGTCACACTTTACACAAGTGTGTTTTCTATAGTAAGTAAGACAAATATTAACTATTTAATAAATGTTTTTTAATGCATTTAGCAGGTTTTTAGTTCTGATTTTGCCCTAGCCTTAGTTCAGTGGGTAGAAGTGTGCTGTGCACTGTAAGTTGAAGCAGCAGTGTGAAAGGCCGGTTGTGACATTTTGCTCAAATCTTCTTTGCATTTGCTTTAAAGTTCTCATTCCCTCAGCTAATTTTGAGCACGTACAGAATCTCTCTGGGGTTCTTGAATTGTAAGATCCTCAGGACTGGCGTTTTTATGTTCAGTTTGGAGCGGCAGGAGTCAGTTGCCACCACTGAAGCACGTCTGAGGATGGAGGGGGTGGAGCTGAAAGAGGAGTGGCAGGATGAAGACTTCCCCAGGTAGTATTATATACTCATACTGAGTACTGAGTACTGAGTACTTCATTCACTCCTCACAACTTAGCATACAGTGTGCCCACTGGGTCTTGCCTAAATATATATTTACATAATATACAGTACTGTGCAAAAGTCTTAGGCACCCTAGCTTTTTTACACAAATCTCTTTCGAGTAAATTTAACATCAGTTAACATTCGTTTTCTGAAAGACGAACAAGGAATTCTACCACAGATGGTATGGTCTCCACAGAGCCCTGATCTCAACATCATCTAGGCTGTGTGTGATTACCTGGGCAGACAGAGGCAAGGCAGGCAGCCAAAGTCTGTAGAACTGTACTGTGGCAAGTTCCCAAAGATGCTCGGGTCATTCTACCTGCCGATTGTCTAATAAAACTGCACAACAGTGTACCTAAGAGAATTGGTGCTGTTTTAAAGGCAAAGGGCGGTCACAACAAATATTCCCTCCCAATTTTTTTTATTTTTTTTTATTGTGCTTTATAGTATTTATTTTATATTTTGAAACTTTACATTTAATATTTTTGAAAGCATCTTCACGTAACATAATTTTTTCAAGACAAGATTTTTGCACAGTACTGTATGTCTTACAACAATAGAGGACAGACATGTTCACCCTGTAGAACTTGATCCTATATATTATCATGATGGCAAACGTAACCCTGTGAGCAGATATCTTTGATGAATGTTAGTCATTTGAACTAATGTTAACTTGTCTTACTTGGTAGACCCCTGCCAGAGGAAGAAGACGTACATCTGGATGATGAACTTTTCATTGGCACTTCAGAAGGAGAACCTGGTGAGGTTTCAGTGATTACACATGCACAATGTTCACCATGTAATTACTCAGAATAAATTGTGTTTTGTGTTTTTTTTTGTGTAAACATAAAAATGTTTATAGAAGACAAATGGTTAAACAGTATTCCTTAATATATTTGTGGTAACAACTACATCTCCGTACAGGATTCAAACGTGGAAGTGGCACTAAATGCCAGTCACAAAGTAAAGATTGTATCTTTGTATAGTAACCATGAACAATTCTTTTACGATGAAGTCATGTCTAGCACGGTGTGACGTCACTGTTTTCCTCCAGCCCCACACTCCTATGGACTGAAGAACAGTGAAAGGAAAGCCAAGAAGAAGCTGGCAGCTCCCGACATCAGTCTGACCTTGGACTGCAGTGAAGGCTCGGTTCTGTCTGATGAGTTGGACGAAACTGAGGAGCTGGACCTGGACGATTTGGATACCCCTTCTGACAACAGCAATGAGTTTGAATGGGAAGGTATGGAGAGACTGGTCAAATGTGATTATTTATCCAACTGTCGCAGTGCTCCAAAGTTGTATTGTTGTGATGCGTTAATGCAAGGTTGTCAAACTCTACTCTACTAAATGTGATTATTTATCCAACTGTCGCAGTGCTCCAAAGTTGTATTGCTGTGATGCATTAATGCAAGGTTGTCAAACTCTACTATGTCAAAAATCCACGTTCTGCTCCTTAGGGGCCTTTACCCAGTTACTTACCCAGCTTAACATATTTACATATATACGTAACCGCTGAGTGTTCTGTGTCAGCTAATGTGCCGTCAATAAGTGTTCTATGGCTGTGCATTGTGCATAGTTATATAGATGATGAGTTAAGACATTTTGCTCCAGGATTCGGGGCGGACACCTGGGCTCTAGTGATATTTCACATAACTTGTTCCTTTTTTGCGTACTACTTCCCCCAGTTATGACCAGTGCTTATGTTTGCTATGAATGGAACTCCGTGTTACAGCTCAAAACATGGGCTTTAAATTGTTTAAATGTTATCTTATTTTTGTGTCTCCAATGCTGCTTTCTGCTTTCCCATCTGGATTCATTGCTGGGAAACAGACCCCTAACCCACAACATGTTTCTCTTCTCTGTGTGGTAAGGCCTTTCAGACACAAAGACAATCAGAATCCAGAAGGGATTCTCCCCCCCCCAAAAAAAAAAAACATAAACCAGAAATTCTGACAAATCATGTCACGTTGTTTGAATTCATTCTGCATTCTTGCGGTTTTAATTTTATTTATGTTTGCATGTTCTCCCGTAATATCCCATCCAATCAAGATCCTGGAACTTTCAATGGCTGCGTTTTACTGTTGACTGTACCCTTCTGAGGTGTCATTTATGCTGAAAAACATCTTCTAATCAGAAAACCATATTGGATTTTGAATTCTGGGAACAGGTGGTTACTGCACAAGCCTCAAAACAGATTAAATTAATTGGTGGATGAATTTCGTTGTGATTGGTTATACCTGGATCTGACAAATATCCACGCTGTCTTGCATGCATGACACAGAATAAGTAATGTGATTACAGGTGGATTTGTTTTAAAAGATTAGTGACCTGATCAAAAGATGGGCGATCAGTTTTGATTAATTTCAGTGTTTTACTTTTTTATAGTACCAAATAATATTTATGTACAGTAAAAATGCAAAAAATGTTCTGTATTTTCATTTTGATGTTTTTGTTAGATAATAGCAATGAAAGTTCATCTTTTGAAAGAAAGAAATTAAATGTAATCCTCACCAATGCTCAGCGTTGACAGCTCAACCCATCATTTCACCTGGTTCTATGTGACCATTGAGCTTCAAAATACACATGATGCTGAACTCGTTCAGCTGAAGCTGGGTGGTTCTGAAGTGCAGTTCCACGTCACTTCAAAGCCAGAGGGAGTAAGTAGACCAACTGTGATAAGCATGAAGTAAGTAGGGTTCTTTTACTTCCTCAGATGACCTTCCTAAGCCCAAAACATCAGAGCTGCTCCGCAAGGGCATGGCTGCTGTTGAAGAATATTCTGCTTCTGAGGAGAGGGAAGAGGGTCGACGCTGGAGGATCTTTCGGATTGGGGATCTGGATCACAAAGTGGATATGAAAGCCATTGAACCCTACAAGAGAGTCATCAGCCACGGGGGTCAGTCATTTTTCAATGTCAAAGCTTCTTCTCGCCAGTAGTGTATGGTGGTTTTCTAAATCATTTTGTTACATTGCTAGGTGACTTATAACGTGCACATAATTTGTACATCAGCTTCCAGTGTTCACTCTCTACAAAGTTATAACTAGGGCTAGATGGAATCCGTAGGCACGGATCATTAAATCAGTGAAAGAGCGGTTTATCCTCTACGACTAACCAGTTAACATGTTAAGAACTGGTGGGGAAGGTTTCCTTACTGAAGGGTCTTGGCCCTTTACCTCCTCGGGAACTGATGTGAATATTATTTATCTGGCCCCTGTCGTCTAAATCCTCTCCCTCTCGTTCTCCACACACATTTTCTCGTAGGCATCGGGTCCAGCTTGACGTAACTGTCCGAGAATGCCGTTCAGGTTCTTAGGCCGCTGTTTGAGTCTAATTTACCTTATGGAACCGCTATAGAGTCGGATTTCTCATTCCTAAAAGTGTCTGTTGAGTTCGGAGTTTTGCTCTCCGCTAGTAAGAGTGAGGCCAATGTCTTGAGAATGTTCAGTAATGGCGGCTGTTGTTTCAGTTGGGCTTGTGTCTGACTGTTTGGGCTTTCTTGCCGTTTGCTTTTGATAAAGTATGGATTATTAATAAAATGTTGATTTAATTAAAATATTGATTGAAGTCATCTTAACACTGTTCCAAGAATGTATGCCTTTGGAGATGAATTGATTTGAAAATAAACCCAGGACTGATAAATAAAAAAGCTACACTTTACATTACACTGTGCCACGTGGGAGGGGCTACCGTGCCCCAACAGCTGTCCAACCCCCTGAATATATTCATCTTACCCGGAAGGCCGTTCTTGGCATGCAGCATGGGATCACCAATCACAATGATTCACAGTGATTTGGAGCTGATTAAATTAAATGTTTTCTAGGTTGCAGTATAGTTTTTCCGCAAAATAAATGATTGCCGTTCTGAACTATTGTAGGTGGACTCAGTCCAAGACTGGGGAGGGAGACCCATTAAAAACGTGTATCTTGCTTCCTGTAGGTTACTACGGTGATGGTTTGAATGCCATCATCGTGTTTGCTGTATGCTTTATGCCTGAAAGCAATCAACCAAACTACAAATATATAATGGACAATCTCTTCAAGTAAGTGGTGGAATTATTCAAATTTCTTTATTCCTTCTTCTGAAAATCCCAGGTAATGGTTGGCTTTGAAATGTTCTATGCAGGTATGTAATTGGCACTCTAGAGCTCCTGGTGGCTGAAAACTACATGATAGTATATCTCAATGGGGCAACTACACGTCGGAAGATGCCCAGCGTAGGCTGGCTCAGGAAGTGTTATCAGCAGATTGACAGAAGGTAAGACAGGAGGAGCTACTTTGTTTTTTTAACAAAATTTTTTTATCTTTTCTAAATGAAAACCTTAACCTGTCTTCACAACAGATTGCGGAAGAATCTGAAGTCTTTGATTATTGTCCACCCCTCGTGGTTCATTCGCACTCTTTTAGCCATCACCAAACCTTTCATAAGGTAAATGAATGAGGTTTAAATGTATATTCCGAATTCTTTTAAAAAGTTTTAAAATGATACTGAGATTTTTCCTGTATTTTTTAGCTCGAAATTTAGCCAGAAAATCAAGTATGTCTTCAGCTTGACAGACCTAGCAGAGATGGTACCAATGGAGTATGTGTCTATACCAGAGTGCATCAAACAGTAAGTCTGCCTCTTTAATAGAGCAAGGGTTGATTTTATTCTACTGACCACAACCGATTTTTAACATGTTATTCTCTTAAATGGGAGGACGGGTATAATGTGTGGATCATTTTTTTTGTAAGTTACCCGTATTCAAGAGTCAGGTCACAGGATATCCAGAATAAAAAATGCAGACAGTCCTCTATTTACGAGATGGTTGTGTTTCAAGGGGGGAACAAAAAGTTTAAGAAATAAATAATATATAGGGTTTACTGGAAATGCATTCAGGTTCAAGGCTTTCCAGATGGCCACCTTTGTGTATATTTAAATAAACTTTTTACTTCCTGGATATGGTGATAAAGAACTCTATGGGATAATCAAGGGTGTCTTTCAGGTCCAATGGATTGGATGTCGTGAGAGAGAGAATTGTTGATAGTCCTTTATGATTCCCAGAGAATCACTAGCTAAGTTGGTAGCAGTTATAAGGTTGCCATTAGCTAGTATTGATGATTTGATCTTCATCTTTAAATATCTTTTGTTTGTCTAATATTTCTAACTATTTGGTTTTTGATGCCTTTTTCCTCTTTCTTTGTACTTCACACGATGTTCTTAACATGGCGACTAGGGTATCTCAACGCAAGACAAATAACGTTATTTACTTTTCTCCTAAAACGGTTGTTATTGGTGTGTGCTATGTCAAACAACTGTTTGCTGTTTTCTGTTGGCTGTTAAACCACCAGATATTCTTAATTCCCTGACCTCACCTGGTTTCCCTACCTCCTTTAAAGGTATGATGAAGAAAAAAATAGGAAAAGACGTAAAAGGTATCTGAACTTTTACTTTGGGGATTAAACCAAGTCTGTGGATGTTTTGCATTGCACTCAACTAACCATTAGCTGTGTATCAGTTGGTTGGCTTTGAGGATTGTTAGAGACTTTAGCTGCACCCTCTGGGAAAGGGCTCAGTCAATCGTTCTACTTGTCCTGAGTCCTGCTGTTGTGTAGCTACATCTGATAAGGCACCTTGACAAAGCATGCATCAACTTTTGAACTGCTGATTTCCTCAGTGAACTGTTAAAGTCTTCAGGAAGTGCTTGATGAACTGTACTATGAAAGACATGAGCGTTAAAATAGGTTCTGTAGGTGGGAGGTCCCACTGAGCGGCAGTGCACAATTGGCAGAGCACTACCCAGTGATGGGAAGGAGTAATGGTAGGGTGGTTATCTAATCTCCCCACCAAACAGCCACCCGGGATGTCGTTAGGGAAATGCCCCACTCGCCTTGCTTTGATTTCATGACCTTCAGGGTCTTGTATTGGGGAAAAATAAGGCTTTCGCTTAAGGAATGGAGTCCATGTCCCAAAGCTAACCAATACCAATAACCGCATATTTCAATCAGTAAAGAATATATTAAATTAATAACTCTACAAGCAGTTTCCTCATGCCTCAGGCGTGCAAACCCCGCTGATGCCACAGAAAACTATTTCTGCTTATGTTCCCTTTCAAATACGAATTAGGAACCGTCACTAATTGTTTTTTTTCTTAAGAAACCCCCCTGAGCAGTATGCCAAATTACCAGAAAGTGCTTCAATCATCTGATTGCAGTCTTATGAGATGTGGTTGGCATTTTACATCTGCCTCTTGTTTCTTCAGAGTCCAGCTTGAGAAGGTTGAGGCAAGGCATTTCCTGTATCCCCTCATCTTTGGCCATGGTTAAGTTTAAAATGTAAAAATTGGTTCTGGGGCGATTTGTTTTACGTGCCTCTAGGTTTTTGAGAGACAGTTGGCGGTTAGCGTTAGCCTGTGAGCTTTTAGCCTGCGCAGCCCTTCCCCCTCACCGCGTTTGTTTAGTTTGGTTTGTCTCGATTATTGTGCGTTTTTTTTTCTGTTGTGTGCTTTTAGAGGAGGAAGCGCCGGTATGGGCGGCATCGCCGACTTTCTGGTTCGTCTCCAGCTTCCCCGCTAGTCACGGCAGTGAGCAGGACTCTGCCACAGCTTTAACTAAGTCTGCTTATTTCCATAAGCCGTCTGAGGGGGTGTAGGGCTACAGGGTGCGGTGCACTTGGATGCCTGTACCGGTGGTGCCTGTCGGTGCTCACATTCCATTTAGGGGAATGTTACCCACGAGTTATTGCACCCAAGTTCCAGAGCAGCTCCATGTAGCATGTGTATTACTGCACCTAGGCTCGGATGTGCCCTCAAGTAGTCCAAAGTAGTGTTTCAAAAAGGTTCTTTGGGCCACACAGTCAGGTTGGAGGATCTCAAAGGGGGTGAGGGGCATTTTCTGAACTTGCACCAAGACCACAGGTGACTCCCAGTACGGTAACACGTGGGTGTGTTTCAGCAGTGGTGCATGGTTCGGGAAAATGATCCAACCGCATGTCCTGTGGCTGTGCTACTGCGGCTTGATCAGGTAAAGCAGTACCTGCTAGGGCAGGTATCTCCAGCTGCAATCTGAAGGTGGACTCATTTCTCAGAGCTCATTTCTGGCGAGCCAATTTCTAAAAGGTGCTGAAAGGAACATGGTCCCTTGATGGAGGTGAAGTGGTTTACTTCAGTCCTTCAAGCTCCCATGCATTCAGCATAGCTGAAAATGCTAACCAATAAAAGGGTCTTTTTGTTCCAAATCATTTATTGAAGCATGGAAGTGAGTTGCAGTCACTGTGTCCAGAGTTTGCTTGCTGTCTCTGTGACATATTAGTTGTTACCCATTCCTTCATATTTTTTATTTGAAAGGGAACTGGGTTATCATAGCCGTTATTATCATTATTAGTATACTGGGTTATCATAGCCGTTATCATCATTATTAGTATACTGGGTTATCATAGCCGTTATTATCATTATTAGTATACTGGGTCATCATAGCCGTTATTATCATTATTAGTATACTGGGTTATCATAGCCGTTATTATCATTATTAGTATACTGGGTTATCATAGCCGTTATCATCATTATTAGTATACT
>JAOVYW010045226.1:0-25426 GCA_025775045.1 Hiodon tergisus
GCCTCCCGGCAGCCCCCGCGGGAATGGCTAACACCCATTGGTTGGGGAAATAAACGCACATAGCCATCCCCGCTACACTATATTTATGCATTTAACCTTTAATTTAATAATGTTCTTACATATTCAGAGAAAATAACATTCAAACACATAATAATTTGATACTTTAATAATCAATCATAATATATCAAGCTATGTGAGTAATAGTAATTATACAGCAACATGATGGAAATATATCCATTGTTGTACAAATTAATGTATTGATTAATGAACATTGATTGTGTGATTAACATCTATAGATGCATGAACATCAAGAATGAACAAATGATTCATTATTATGTAATTTTGTAAAGCATAAGTGGTTTACAAATAAATATAAATTTACATGGATATATAAAGACAAGATAAGGCCTCAGTTAATCCCATAAATAGCATATATGTTTGATCTGTGTGTGAATTGCAATTCTAAAAGGGGCAATGATGTGCCTCACCCAACTCGGCTTACCTTTATAACCCTCCAACCCACAGCACTACCTAAATTTACATATATTTGGAGGCCAAGCCAACACCTTGAACTCGTTGTGTTCCTCAAACCATTCCCGAACCATTTTTGCTTTGTGGCAGGGTGCATTTTCCTGCTGAAAGAGGCTAATGCCATCAGGGAATACCGTTGCCATGAAAGGGGGTATATGGTCTGCAACAATGCTTAGGTAGGTGGTACGTGTTAAAGTAACATCCACACGAATGGCAGGACCCAAGGTTTCCCAGCAGTGGTGTAAAAGAAACAGTAATTCATCACCAGGCCACCTTCTTCCATTGCTCCGTGGTCCAGTTCTGATGCTCACATGGCCATTGTAGATGCTTTTGGCAGTGGCCAGGGGTCAGCATGGGCACACTGACTGGTCTGCGGCTACGCAGCCCCATACGCAACAAACTGCGATGCACTGTGTGTTCTGACACCTTTCTATCAGAACCAGCGTTAACTTTTTCAGCAATTTGAGCTACAGAAGTTCGTCTATTGAATCAGACCACACGGGCCAGCCTTCGCTCCCCACGTGACAGACAGACAGATAGACAGACAGACACCCACCCACCCACCCACCCACGAAGCCCATCCGGGGACACCTGTATAAGACTGAGCATTGACTGGAAGTCACTAAGGGGTTTATAAGTAGTGGAGAGGGAAGGATACCAGTGTTGGATATTCTGAACCAATGAGGAGAGGACAGGATGAACAAATAAACATGGTGTTTCTGGAATGTTCATTGAATAATAACACATGATGCTGAGGAAGGGTGAAATAATTAGTACTCAGGGGATGTTGATCTCTGGTGGCAGACTGAGGAAGTGACAATAAATAAGGTGGCAGCATAACCAGATTTTATTCATGTTCCATTGTCATTCAAAATGTCATTTTGCACAGTAGATAAGGAAAGATGCCTTTCTTTTGCTTTTAATTACTACATCTTTAAAATAACGTTCATTTTTTCCTTTACAAGTTCGCTCATTATCTTTATGTTAATGTGAATTGTAACGGATCCTTCGGACCCACCTACCAATACACTCAACTCTCTCACTCTCCGGAGTATTGATCACCCACACCAGTCACCTATCATTACATTAATCAACTCCTCTATATAAGTTTCACTCCCCTTCCATTTAGTGTCTAGTCTCAACTTTGTGTACAGACTCACGGACCGCTATCTCCAACGACTCCTGGTTCTATCGCCACTCCAAAGAAAGTTATATTCCATATCCGTGACAGTATTCTGTCCATAAGCTTTCGTCTATTTTACCGAGTGCTGTCACGTTATTACCTACCTGCTGTGTTTTGTGTTCGTGTGTCAATAAATACCTGCTTGGGTTTAAACAGCGTCTTCGAGTCAGAACATATATGACATGAATATGAAGCATTAATCACTGATTTACAGAAGGAAGTGTATATTGTAGCATTTTTCAGAGCACTACTACTCTGCTGGGTTCAAGCAAGGAAACAAACACCGAGCTCAACAGGAAGACGTGCTCTTTATTTCGCACATACACTTACGACCACCTTAACAAAGGCAGAACTGGCAGTGCAAAGAACTGACAATACGACGGAAAACACGGAAAGCCCTCACACGCACAAACAAACCTGCCCATGGTGAGGGAACTAAATCATAACCAAACATCCATTAAACGATACCATTGCCTCAACTGAACTTTCAAACATCAACATTACAGAGACACGAAACATCGAACACACTATTTACATGATTTACAGTTCGGGAGCCGGGCTTCCCAGCAGCCCCCTTGGGGATGGTTAAACACCATTGGCGCTGCTTTCCATCCCCTTTACAATATCTTGCTACTCTTCACCAGGTCCTTAAAGTGTAACGTTCATGTTGCTAGGTAAATGTATAATCCCTTAAACTATATATATATTTTAAATTATTTCAAAATTGTTAATTAGTTATGCTTGTCAGTTCAGTTCATCTGATTTGTCTGTTTAAAAAGAAATATTGTGTCTTTGCTGGTTTCTTTGAGCACAATGATTTTTAATTTAAAAGTGGTTATGACATATACCAATACTTATAATATTGAAATAATGAATTTGGGTTTTTCCTCAATTCCATTCTATAGCCCATGTAAGCACTTCTTACTTGTAACCATGACACCTAGGTAGAGGGGGTTCTGCCCTTGGAGAGAGATAAAAGGAGGGGGGACATGACGTGAGTAAGGAGTGTGACGGAAGAGACAGAGAAATTTGGTAAACTATTTCACAGTTGAGGGTCTATGTTTGAATATGTTGTACCACCTGACTTAGCTTTTGCTACTCTCGGGACAGTCAACAAGCCAGCTTCTTGTAAGCTAAGTAATCTCTGAGAATTTCAGAGGGCTAGGGTGTCTTTTAAATACAAAGGCCTGAGACAAGATAATGCCTTAAAAATAAGCAGTAGCACCATAGAGTCAGCATAGTGATCTATCGGTAATCAGTGAAGTGAGGCTAAGACTGGTCTGATGTGGACATATTGTCCTTCTTTGGCTAAGATCCTGGCATCAGCATTTTGTTTGTTGTAACAGTTGTGTCACAGTTTGCAGGCTGCCTAAGAGAATAGCATTACAATAGTCTGCGGGTCTCAAAAGCATGGATAGGTTTTTCTGTAGAAAATGTTTCTGTTTTTGTTGTATTTTAACTTGGTAAAAATTCAAATGAATGATCACGGTCAATTGTTACCCCAAGTTCTTTGATTAGGAAAATGGGAGTTACTTTCAAAACTATCATTTGTGATGCTGTTATGGCAATTTTTAGGGCCAAGGACTATCATTTCTGTTTCCCCAGATTTTAATAGTAAAAAAAGCTTGATGTCAGCCATTATTTTAAATACTGTTCCTCATCTGGTTTCACAGACAGATTTACAGTGCCTATAAAAAGTATTCACCCCCCTTGGGAAAAAAAGACTTTCATATCAAAAGTATCAAAATAAATTTCTACCAATTATTCTAAATGTATAACAAATATTGCATACAACACAAAAAAAATTGGTTGCATTCAAGTATTCACCACCTTTAATGCAACTCACCTAAATTATCACTGTGCATCAAACTGGTTTTAGAATTAGCTCAGTTAATTAAATGGAGATCACCTATGCACAGTCAAAGTGATTTGATTAATGTGATTATAAATATACTTGCCTCTGGAAGGTCCACTTACTGGTGAGTCAGTAACACCATGTAGAACAAACAACATGCCAAGCAGATCCACGGAAAGGTTATTCATAACATAAATCAGGTGATGGATACAAGAAAATTACCAGTACTGTAAAATCAAAAATTAAGAAATTGAAAAAATATGGCAGGGCAGTAAATCTGTCGAGAGCAGGCCATGCTCAAAAACTGAGTGACCGTGCATGAAGGGGACTAGTGAGGGAGGCCAACCAGAGACCTATGACTCTTCTGAAGTACTGGCTGAGATGGGAGAGACTGTGCATACAACTGTTGCCTGGGTTCTTCATCAGTCAAGTCTTTATGGGAAAGCGGCTGAGAGAAAGCCACTATTGAAAAAAACCCAAAATAAATCTCAGCTATAATTTGCCAGAAGGCATGTGGGAGACTCAGAAGTCAGCTGGAAGAAGATTCTATGGTCTGATCAGACCAAAATTGAGCTTTTTGGTCATCAAACCAAACACTGCACATAGCCAAAAGCACACTATCCCCACTGTGAAGCATGGTGGTGGTAGCATCATGCTGTGGGGATGCTTCTCTGCATCAGGCCCTAGAAGGCTTGTAAAGCTAGAGGGTACAATAAATGCTGTAAAATACAGGGAAATCCTGGAGGAAAACGTAATGTAGTTTGCAAGAGAACTGAGACTTGGGATAAGATTTGTTTTCCAGGAAGACAACGATCCCAAGCCAAAGCTACACAAGAATGGTTTCGAAACAACAAGGTTATTGTCCTGGAGTTGTCGAGTCAGAGACCAGACCTCAACCCAATTGAGAATCTGTGGAAGGGCTTGAAAAATGCTGTGCACTCATGATCCCCACGCAACCTGAAGGAGCTTGAAATGTATTTTGACTTTGGTACGAAAGATTTTTCTTTTTGAAAATCTGATCAGGGTTAAAAAAGTCAAATGAAGTTCACTATGATTCAATATTTAAAACAAATAAAATATAAAAAACTTCCAAGGGGGGTGAATACTTTCTACAGGCACTGTAGCTGAGTGTCGTCTGCGTAACAGTGGAAATGAATCCCATGCCTATATAAATGACATCACCTAGTGGTACCATGTATAGGTAGAAGAGTAGGGGACCTAAGACTGAACACCATCCCAAGCTTCAGCTAAACCAGAAAGTCATTTATCTGCACAATCTGGGATCTGTCTGTTAGGTATGACTTAAACCTGGAGAGAGCACTTCCTTTAATATTAAAAATCACATCCAAGTCTTTTCAGAAGGACCTGGTGGTCAATAGTGTCAAAGGCAGAACTATGGTCAAGAAGCACTAGTACACACAGAGAGTTGTTATCAGAGGCTATAAGGATATCACTCACAACTTAATAATAAACACTAATAAGTGCTGTCTCAGTGCTTTGGCCTGGGCGAAGGGGAGGGGCTGCAGGAAGAAACTTGATACTCTTAACTTTTTCCACAGCAGCCCACATTGCAGCAGTTCACACTGAAAATGTTTAGCCCTATTTGCAATTTTTATTTTACATTTCTTGTGTTTTGTATATTGTATATTTGTATATTTGTATATTTGTAGTGCTTTCTGTGCTGCTACAACACCGGAATTACCCCCCGGGATCAATCAAGTTCGACTTATTTACTTACTGTGCCACGCGTCCGTCTAGAATACGCACGGGAGAGGTCCGGGCACGCCTATCAGCACCGGCTGAGGATCAGGCTAATTACAAACAGTATTTAACGACCTGTGATCCCTCAGTAGGTGCTGGAGCGGAGCCGAACGGGAGAACGGGAGAACGGGAGAACGGGAGAACGGGAGCCCGGAAGTGTGTGTTCCGATTATTCCCGAACCAAGCACGTCGGCGTGCTACACTTACCTACTGAATTATGACACAAGATCTGACCTTGCAGCCACCCCTGTCACATCTCCATGTTGTAACCTATTAAACACTTCCATAGCTGCATTCTGTAGAACTACAGACCTATCGCTATTAAAATTTATTGGTAAAGTATTTTTATTGAACTTACTGCTTACTCTTACTGCTGTAAGAAATGGCTCTACTGCACCCTAAGTATGTTCTTCACTGGTCAAAAATACAAAACAAAATACAAGAAAATGTGTAGAATGAGTACTTTATCTATTTAATGTTGATTCTTCATTTGAGTGGCCATTCTGTGGAATCTAAGAAGGCTGCAAAGTGTTTTGTCATGCCATGCCATAGTCTAATACCTCCTTCAGTAAAATATATAACCATAAACAGATCCACTTGTAGAGTGCATCTGAACCCCTTTATAGCTAGATTTTGTTTGTCATCATCAATGTTTCTCTAAATAACTGCAATGATTTGATTTTAGCAGTATCCAAAAAGTTACTTATACACTCAAAGAGTTATCAGCTTCGATAGTATATCTGTTATGAACTACCAAGCAATTGTCGTCTTCATTTCCTAGGTAATCATTGTATACTTAACTCGGTATATGAGTCTTTTGTTTTTTACAACACAACATTTTAAAATCTTATATCCATAACGGGTTATAAGGCTCTAACGATTTTTGCAGTAGTTTTCATCTGAATTTCACAGCATTTAATTTATTTAAAAGTATTTAAACCCTCCTTAAAAGCGTATTCATTCTGTCTAGTAATCGATCTCGCAAGTGACTTTTATTTTAACCCGAACCGAAAGTCCGGAAGAAGGGAGCCATTTGACCGCACACCAAAAATCACGAAATCACGTTTAGTGTCATGCGCTGTAGAGGACTTTCACTTCAGTTTGTATTGAGGAAATCAGAAGGGCGTTTCCATTATAAACGTTTATACTTTTAATATGTATGATGTTGAAAAACAACGAATCATAAAATGTCTACTTTAAAGACTAAATTATCGATTTTGCTACTATTGGTTAACGTTTTAGGTGTAGATTGCCAAGGTAAGTGTCTAAAAAATGTTTTCCTTACTGCTTTAGAGAGCGCTATTTTCGATATCCGCCCAGGGTGCAATTCTTGCGGATTAATTTATCCGTAAGGAAAGCGTATCGACTCAAAATCCGTATGGTAATTAGTTCGAACAGAAATGTAATTTACGTATACTATGTCCAGGAAACTAATTAAAATCGTATGCAATTTATGCAACTTCAGTCGGGTGTATGCGACGTCTCTAAGTGAATGTGTTCTCTAGATTAGCACGGACAATTTGGGGAAAACATGTTCAACTAGTTTCAGCAAATTCGGCGGATATTATGTAAATCACTCCACAGTTACGAAATCTGAAGCCGGTTTTGCTCTAGCTACTGTAGTTTAGCATATATTCCTGTTTAAGTGCCTTGTTTTAAGGTTTTTTTATTGACCCGACTGCACTTGTAGGGAGGAAACGTTCCATTTGAACTCCATTGTTCTGCGTCATCAATTTCAGAATTTCCGTAGAATCTATGCTTGTGAATATGTGGCGGGAATTCGAACAGTTTACATTTACATTAAACCTACTTCACTGTAGGTTTTTCCTTTAATTTTTCACCATTTTGGTGCATTGTTTTTTTAAGCATTGTTTAATTTTTGTACATACATCTGTACATTCATGGCTAAAATTTAATGGGCTAATATTTGTGTGGTCAAGTCAGTTAGTTAACAAAAACAAATTTTCCCTAAATCATCATGTAGTGTATTTACCAATTCAATTTGTAAAGACTATTTGGTAACTCTCTTCTTTAATAAACAGTCATAAAGCATTTTATGAAGCATTAAAAAAACATCTGAGCTGATGTTCAATAATTCACTTTATTGGTATTTTGTAAAATATAATATCAAATAAACCCAGGTATCAACCAATTAAAACTATTCATCCAAAAACAATGGATATAAGAAATGTACCAGTTATGACCCGCTATGGCAATGTTAGAGAAAAAACCCTCTATTAAGGCATCCATGTCAGAGTAAAAAAAACTCCCCACAGCCAAAGACACAAAAAATACATTTTCATGTCTAATAAATAGAATGGATTAGGCAGCAATGTGATTTATAATATTAACAGCCTATCAAAACGCTTCGTTAGTACCTCTTTTGGTGTACCTTTCTAAAGTAGCGTTTTGCTGCAGCTGCTTTGGGATGCCTAATGCCAGCTCTCTGCACAAAATTAAATTATTCGTCAGCTTGACTCAGTGAAGGTACAGTGGTGCCGCTTCTCCTTCTTTTGCTTACCAGATAATTGAGTGACATATTAGCTCTTGTATGGCACACTCTATTACTAAAACGGATGATGGAGATTCCTGCAGGAATATGCTTGATAGCTCCTGCTAGGCACAGTTGCTTTGTTGCGCCAAATTTCTTCCGGGTAGAATTAGCTCAGTCCCGGGGAACATGTACCCACGTCTGGGAACCTTTTCAGTCTGCTTCTTTTCTAGTCGCGAAAGCCGTGGTAAATGGCCTCTTTACGTGGCAAGCTTAGACTTCAGTTGCAGCTCTCTCTCCTTAAGGCCTCGGCAGAAGGGGGCTCTGCCCACCCCCCACTTTAGGGCAGCATTGAAGGAGTAGAGAATTAGCAGCAGGGAGCTATGTCCCTTCTTATGAGAGAGCCGCGGGAGGAGAGGGAGAGAGAAAATGCCTATTCTCTGCTTTTAAGGAAACAATGTGGTTTACGACATGCAAATGACTCTCAGGGACTGGGTGCTGGAGTTGAAAGTGCTGCCTAGGGGGCGATGGTTGATGATGTTATCCCCTGGTGCCGGAGAGAGGGAAATGTACTTTGTTTGGATTGTGCATGGTCCCTACCATGAGTCATCAGAAAGCTCTTTTAAACTAAACTTAAACTTATTGGCTACCCCATATATCACTCAATCATTTTGTAAGAAAGAAGAGGAAGCAGGCTGCTGCATTAGTACTTTTAATAGATACTAGGGAGGTAGAAAGAACAAATCTTTTGCCGAAGTGATTCGGTTAATTTCATTCAGTTAAAAGATTAGATCAAAAAGATTTGTTTGTTTCAAATCGGAACATCAGTAGTACCAACATGATGATGATTTTATGAATCCAAGAGAAGTGTATTTTTGATCAGTGCATTTAATGTAACCCAAGTGGCAAAGAATTTTATTATATTTACAAAAGGCAGATTTTGAAGTCCTTTAAGACTGTCACTGTTCAGTTTGCAAGAAAGCATGCATTGAATAGTTTCCTTTCCTTATCCAGCCCTGGATTATGTGCCCTAAAGTTTAAAAACAAATAAATCACAGAACATGACTAGCTTTATAGAAATTAACTTTCTCAGGACAGCGAAATAGACATGGCCTGCTAGAATTAAAATAATACAATTATTTTTATATTTGATTTAGATTATTTATATTAAAAATGATAGTGGAACAACGCATTAAGTGAATAAACACAAAATTACATTGACACTGGAAAATGTGAGCCTCCAGGTCAAACAAAATACTAGCAATACTAACTAACCGCTTGCTGCTTGCATTAGTCATGCTAAATAAGTTCACGTTACCTGAATATAAGGCTAAGCCTTCGAGCTAAAATTCCAAATAGATTGGATTGAATTCAATTTATAAATTGCATAAATGAAGCCGGTAACACATTTTTTAGCAAAGGCATTTTGAAACTTAATTAGTTAGCTTTTCTGCATGTTAGTCCCTGATAGTGACTCAGCTCATGTTAAGATTGTCCCTGTAAACCTCAGGGTTCAGTGTCATCAGTGTTCAACCAACATTAATTTAAAAACCCAGAAGTGTCTCCATTTAGACACACAAGAGATTTATAAGTAAAAAGCTTTTTGTTTTATTTATATTTTAAATAAAAATACTCACTTTAAAATGTTTGTACAGATCTGTAATTCAATATTATCATTGGAAAGGGGTGAATAGTTTTGAAGGCACCGTAGCATTAAATAAGTTTTAGTGACTTCAGTAATACTGGACCAATGTCATTCATAAATGTATTGATATTTCTATAAATATTCTATAAATATCAGGCCAGTAAAGAAAAAAAAGAATAGTCATTGTTTGATATTGATACTTTGTAAACGAAAAACTTACCTTTTCCCAAAACATTCATACTTCAATATTTTAAGAACATGTATATATTGCAGTGCATTTAAGGGGACATTTATAAGCATGGGTCTTGCATACCAGGATTAATGTTGATTTACAAAAATGGACGGATGCAGTAGTATTGATTAGACATGTATTGTCTTGCTTGTGACTGAGACATTAGCGACCTCACGCACATGTAATGTCTTGTTATTTATCCATTAGAAGCTATAGAAGTCTATGGATTGCCAGGAGAAGAGATTGTGCTGGATCCAAAGTACTCTGGAAGCAAAATCAACAGTATTACATGGAAGCATGAAAAGAACAAAGTGGCTGAATGGGAAACAGAAGACCTTCAAACAACCTTCTTTACCAAATGCAGTGGTAGCTGTGAACTGAATTTGAATACTGGGGTGCTTAAAATTATAGACTTGAAGATGGATTACGGTGGACTTTACTCTGTGGAGATAAATGGCAGAGTAGCTCCAAAGAACTTCAAGCTGGTCATAATCAGTATGCAATACAATTTACTTATGTCATATTTTGAGCATCTACATTAACTAAAGTAATGAGTCAGTTGTTATTTTGTAGTGTTTTCCCAAATTAGTAAAAAAACTCATTTAAAAATGAAAGTTAACTTTGGGAACACTTGCATGTTTAGTATTGCTGCTCTTAATCAAAGGCCTTTGAATGTTGAATATTGACCAGTATTTAAAGATGCCAATATCAGTTAACAGGGGAGTAATAGAGCAGTCGTCTCCTCAGCACAGTGGTACTGGGTTACTATGAAGTCTCTTAGATCCACCATCTTCTAGTTGTCTGTAGGAAATTCAGGCTGGTTTATATTATGATCTGAGGAGACGTGTGTTCAGTGTATTACAGGGGTTACAGTTCAATATGTTAACCTCAGCATGTTCCCTTGTTTGGTTCCTCTACAGAACCCGTCTCCAAACCAAATGTCTCACTTCCTTTATGCAACGAGACCGCTTGTACCGTGACCTGTAAGGGTGAGGACACAAAATATACTCAGTACTCTTGGATAGAGAATGGACAGCAGACACACACTGGAAACACACTAACAGCGTGGAAGAGTGACGGCAATGAGAGAACCTACATCTGTGTGTTCAGCAACTCCAAGAGTAAGAAGGAGAGTGATCCTGTGACTCTCTTTCCTCAGAGTAAGTAGAATTTATTTAGCAAGTATGAGCATATCTCTAAAATGTATTGTAAATACCCTAGAGTTTAATGTTATAGCTGCTATCTCTCTATTACCACACATGTAACAGTGCAGCTTCATATTGTACGGTGTGCCACGGTGCACTGGTGTACCGTGGGAGGTGGGCCGTTGTGCCTTGGAATTTGTCCTTGCATAAGGAATAATTGACGACGGACCGCTGAATTCTTGAAAATGTATGCACTCCCTGAGGTGGTAATGCGGCCACGACGCGATGTGGGTCGGAGTCAATTATTTTGCTGATACCATGGTTTCCACATCTCAGGACATTGTTTCAGGCTTATTCTCAAGAAATTTTTCATTTTTCATTTTCATTTTTTCATGCATCATTTAAAAGCACTTAAATGAGTTGTTATATAATATACAATGTACGAATCATTGTATTTTGAGAAATGGTGTGCTTTGGAAATTTCATATTTACAAAGGTGTGCCTTTGGACAAAAATGTTTGAGAACCACTGACTAATAAAGGCCTAATAAAGACCAGTAAGCATTAAACCTTAATTGATACCTATAATTTTTAATACTTGCGTAGAGAATACTCACCCACATTATGAGCATAATCAAGAATGTATAATCTTTTAATTCCTTAGTGTATGACAACATATTGTACACTGTTCATTTATTGTAATGTACATACGATTAATTTACATTGTTATATGTGTACCTTTATAGGTCGGATATGGTTTGCTGGTGTTCCATTAGTTTCGAGTCTTCTGGCTGTTTTAGGTGTTAGTGGCTTCATTTATCGAAGATATGGTAAGGAATGTCCATTTCTACATGCATATGAACCATCGGTGCACTTGAAGATAAATAAACATACAATAGCCATTTGGTAGTATTGTGACATTGAGATTCACTAGAATAATGACATTAACTAGAAGGAACAGTCTTTTGTTCTCTAAAGACATTCAGGTATTTAGTGAAGGAAGGAGTCTTATGTAGATTTTTACATTCAGGTATTATTACTGTTTAAAATTTAAACATTTTAAACACACTGAGATCTCTCAAAATCAAAATCATTGGGATTCACAGCGGTTTATGATCTTCGCTAGGTTCAATGTATAACACACACAGGGACACAGACTCGCGTGCAAACATGCATATCCTCACAACACGTAGATATACTCGCATTCATACACACATTTACTACTGTGAAGCTCCACAAAGCATCATTCTATTAAATGATTTCCATGAAAATTACAGTTTGTAAATATAAAAAATTGAATTTAAGGCACAATCACGGAAATCGATCGAGTCGATTTCAATTAAATATTAAGTGCACTGTCTTTACATTTTTGTTGTTAATGAAATATATCAAGAAACAAAATAATTGACTAAATGGGTAGACAGTGGTAGATCCTTCAATATGATACACTGGGCCTTACTACTAATATTGACCTTTTACCTTGATTCCTTGTAAAAAGCGTTTTATTATTGAAAACATTTTAAACAGATTAAATATTGAAAATGACACATACCCTCTAAACACCTCTAAACAAGCTTTACTTAGACCACCTGTGAAACACTACCTATAGTTATCTGCTTGGATAGTATTGTTTTTTCCCCAACAATACATTTACACTGTCCCAAGTTACATTGTCCCCAACTTGTTTTTGAGGAGCCTCTTTAAGTATCACAAACTCTACTGCCACTATGATCTCTACCGGTCAATTAGGTAATTCTTTCCTCCACTGTAGAACATCTTTGTAATGACATCATCTCTGTGTGTCTCAGCAGGTAGAGGTAATGCAAACAATACCACAGAGGAAAGCGAACCAGTAGAAAGTAAGTGAAAGTTACACTGTCCCCAACCTATTTTATTATCACACAACCACTAAATCAAATGAGACAGTTCCAAACAAGCTCACTAATGATGTCTTGATATTTTTTTAAATCTGAAGTCTAGCACCATATTATAATTTTAATTGAAAAATTACGCTTGAACAATTAAAAAAATATTGCCTAGAGTCTCATTGCCTAGATGAACAGGCTGGAGTAAACACACTGAGATCTCTAAACATCAAAATCATTGGGATTCACAACGGTTTATGATCTTCGATAGGTTCAATGTAATGGAAAAGATGGTTCATGGTTTTTTATTGATCAATGCATGAATCTTGATATCTTGAAAAATGAACATTAAATACATAAAACATAAAATATTTAAGATAAATAAATGCAGGTGAGATCAAATGAACTAAAAAAAAGCGTTTCTTTTGACAGGAAACGGAGAAGATGGTGGGGGGGGGGGTTCTATAGGGATTCTTAAAGAAACGCACATCTGTCATTCCTACATAAAATCTTTTTTACCCGTATTTTAAACTTTTAGTTTGGCACTGACCAGGGTATGTCCACCCTGAGAACTCTGCTTAATTCTTACAGACTTAATTCTGAGACGTACAGAGAAACAAGAGTAAAGCTGTTTTTACTAACCAATGTGTGTAAACAAGCTTTGAATAGTTGTAATTTACCCTAGTGAGACAAAGACGAGAGACTTTTAAAAGTAATGCATAATTAGTTATATAGACTGTGTATTTTATACTATATAGAATGTATTACAAGAATGATTTTTCCTGCCGTGGTGTTAAAATGTCTATTTGTTCTTAATTTCAGAGTAACTGGTGCTGCCAACTTGAATCCTGCTACAAGGAGGCTGTGGAAGTTCAACTAGTCTCCTCCAATCCTTCTCGCTTTCGAACCACTTGACTCTTTTGTACTCTGTTCACTTTGCAGACTGAGACACTCAGAATGCCGAGAATGTAGGTTTCGGTGCCCCTGTATTTTAATGCTTAATTTTATACCAAATTTAAATATCAACCATTATTTTACTAACATCAAAATTCTAGAGTGAAACCGAGATGATTGAACTGAAAAGCTCTCGTGCAATCAATGTAATCATTTTGCAGTTTCCTCCTATGCCAAAAGTTTACCAGGTTGTGTGGGGTTTTATATTTCACCTGGACAAATACCTAAATGTATTCAAATGGAGCTCTTGGATTGTATTCCCAAATCTAATAGAGTAGTTTTTGTCTCATCTTCAACAAGCATTGTTTTCAAAGTAAGTTGGTTAGTAATCGCTGACTTGTGATAAATCGTTTGTTATCTTGTTTTCTATTGAGAACATTTTTTCATTTTATTTATATCTTGAAATAGAACTTTAATCTAGTGTGTCCTGTGAATGCTCACTAGACAGCTTTAACCCACTGCATTGTTTGTGTTTAAACTACTAAATACTGGCTCTAGGTTTGTGTAATACAAGAGATCGCATATTGCTCAATTTTATTTATCAGTCTTGCAATTCTAAAATATTTATTAATTTGATAAATTGTTAAATTAGGATTTCAGGAAGAAATTTTTTGTTTTGTTTTTTGTAGTTGTTAGTTTATAAATATATTATTGTTTTGCATTGAGTATCTATAAATTCTAAACAATTTCCCCCAAATAAATCTGTCTTAGAAAGCTCTGTTCTTTTAAAAGAGAAGAAAGAGGCTTTCTCCTGGCAACCCTTCCAAAAAAACATTTTTCTAATCATACAGTCATGAATTTTAACATTTAACATGCTAACTGAGGCCTGTAGAGTCTGAGATGTAACCTTTTGCAGTTTCTCTGAGCATTGCATGGTCAGACCTTGGGGGTAAATTTGCTGGGACATCCACTCCTGGGAAGATTGGCAACGGTCTTGAATGTTTTCCACTTGTGAATAATCTTTCTCACTGTAGAATGATGGACTTTAAATTGTGAAAATGGCCTTATAACCCTTCCCAGACTGATGGGCAGCAACAATTGCTTCTCTTAGAACATTGCTGTTGTCTTTCCTCCTTGGCATTCTGTTGTTACACACCTGAATGCTCGAGACCAGCAAACTGCTAGCTTTTATAGAGGTGGTCACACTTGCTGATGATCAATTAATCAAGGGCATTTGATTAGCAGCACCTGTCTGCTACTTAGCCTCTTAATTCCTATAGAAGCAGTGAGGGTGTACTTAGTTTTTCACACATGGCTTCTCCATTTTGGCTTTGATTAGTACCTGTTCTCATTACATTGGACAGCAGGGTCTGACTATGAGCCTCAGACGTAGTTTAGACCTTGTTTTGGGATCCTGTTCAGCAAAATGAAAATTATGATGGGATCCCTGCACTGGATAAGGAAATAATGATGATGACCCTATTCGATAAAACAGATATGGAATGAAAGATAGGGATCCTGTTTTGTAAAACAGATAAGGAAAGAAAGATGTAGACTGTTACAGGGCTCTCTTGTGGCCGTATAACAAAAGATCCAGAGTCATAGGCTGTGTTTGAAACTGCCCCCTATCCACTAAATAGTGCACTATTTAGAGTGTCGGCCATATTGTAGTGGTGTCCGAATTCATTCCCTACATTTGTTCACTCATGGGTGAACTCGATGTACTCTCTTTGACCACTATTTCCCAGAATCCAACGCGGAGACGGCGGCAGAGTTCAAAAAAATTATTTAATTTAATTTTTTTACTTTCATCAAGTTTGCCTCTGGACCGTAAATAAAATATATACATAAACATAAACAAGTCTTTCTATCATCAAATTAATATGCATAGCAAATAAACAGTTGCGAAAATATTAGTTGTATTATGATTCATTTTTTTATTAATGCAAAAATAAAACACAGAATGCCTGGGGTATGCACAGTAAAACATTTTTATTTCATATTAAAAAATTATATTTTTATAGATGCTGTCTGACGCAGGGAATTTACGTCAGGGTCTGATATTGCGCACTCATTTCGTTCACTCACTGCTGCCATTCACTATATAGGAAATGGTGAATGAGTGAACGAGTGGGCGGTTTCAGACACAGCCATAGGGTTATTTCGCCTTCTTTAGTTTAAGGCTAGTACAGCAATCCCAGAATCCAGTGCATGATATTCAGTGACCACAAATGATTACCACCAACTTAATCACTACACCACCAGCTGCCACAGTATATACATATTCACGTTATTTGCAGGCTCTACCTGAGATCACAACAATATAGTTGCATCTCCCATCCAACTGCAATAAGCACCCAGGTGGGCTATAAACAGGCCTTAAATACATTTAGCTGAAGGTTACTCCCAGACATTTTTTACTGTGACACTGATGGGAGAACTTTTAAGCCATGATGCACACATTCAACACAAGCAAGATTTCTGGATTCTTTGGTGTGCCTTTTCCCCCATGACTGTATAAACCATGACCACAGCAAGACTGGGATAATCAAACACATGTGTGCCTCCTATCAGTTTTAATGGTCATCACTTGCCTGTACATTTTAGAAGGTTTAAAAGCTCATATAAAGTAGGCATTACTATTGTTTTTTTAAGCCCATTGTTAACCCAGGAAGTCATGCTTTCCCCCATAGTTAGGAAGCAGCCAGAAAGACTCAAGAGATTTTATCACAGGAAAATTCCTGTTCAGAGACAGAAATGAGGAGACTAGGGAGATTGACACATTTTTTGGCCTGAAATGAGGACAACTGCTGCATCTGGTGGACAGAACTTATCACAGTGACAGATATACAGGGTCTGGGGGATACAAATTATCACAGTGATAGATCTACAGAGTCTAGGGAACAGATGTGACAGATGTACAAGGTCTGGGACAACTACATATGCATACACACGCACAGTTAAGATTCAGAAAAGAGGACAACTGCTCCATCTGGTGTATCTACAGGGTTTAGGGAAATGTGACAGATACAGGGTCTGTGATGCACATATAGCAGACGCGTATACAGACATTGTACAGCAACATAAATAAGTATCCACCAGGAGGCGCCAATAAGCAGCACTCTGTGAACTGATTGGTTTAACTGCATAAGTTAAGAGACATACAAAACAAAGCTGGGGAAGTGTTTGTTTGTTTTTTGTTAATTACGTTGTTTGTTTCATGTTTAGTCTCTGAGTGCAAATTTTTTACCCAAATGTTAATTTTGTTTACTGAGATAAAAACTATTTAGCAGGAGGTGGGTTAAAGGAGAGGTGAAATGCCTTGGACAAAAGACTGATCCACTCTGAGTTTTAACATTTTTTTAAAGCTATTGATTTATTACCTATAATCACTTGAGCTGCCAAGGCCTTCTTTCGACACTCAGGGTTAATATTAAACGGCTGTAACCAGGTTGGGATTGGAGGTCAAAAGGTTGTCGATTCTTTTGAAAGCGGCTAATGGTTTGAAAGTCCATGTAGGTTATGGCCCTGCACTTTATGTGGGCTCCAGTTGACTTGACATTTTTACAGGAAGCTTTTCAAGGCATAATTTCCTCTGTAGCTGGTTCGGTTTAAACTCAGCGGATTTCATCCTCAATGAACCTGTCAACGGGTCTCCTTTGCTTAAAGAGGGAAATGTTTATTTTTTCATTTAAGAAAACTCCTTCCTTTGTTTAATCATTAAATCCCTTAAATCAACTTTCAAGGCTAGAGTTTCAGTGACTGATTGCCGATCTTACACACACACCCTTAGGGGATACAGACCCCCGCAGGAGGCCTTGAGGGTTGGTGTCAGAGACAGTGTACTTGTTGACCTGTTTAAAGAAATTCCAATCCCTGAGATTTAGCTCCGTAGCTATTTATACACTCCTTGAATTGAACTGAATTTTTTATCTTGTTTTTTCTTACCCATTTTACTTAATAAATCTGTGAAGTTGTTTAGTACCCACCCAATAGTGGTAGAATACCATTATTAATGCTGCAGTCTCTAGAGCAAGTGTCACTACTGCAAATAGACAAAAGCAAGGATACAATTTAATATATAATGTATACAATCTCCATCTAATGTTTGTATCACATGAATGACGGGATGTTATGTTGCTATCTAGTAGACAATAAATGTGATACTGTAAGGATTTTAAGGTGCATATAAGATGTTAATGCAATTTGTTAATGAGAGATTGCAGCGGAGTGCAGAATGCCAGGCCCTCTCAACAGAGGACGCTCTACAAAGTGCACTATAATGTGCTTTGGGGATATGGAGTTAAAGACTATAATGCATTGAGAAAATGTAATTAAACCAAATTTTAAAATCACCACTTTCACCATTCTTCTTCGAAATAGTCCTTTGCTATGCTTTTCCTCCATACAAGCTTGGACATCAGTTTGAATACTTTAAATATGCTCAAGCCTGAGGTTCAAAGGCTATATAGTTAACGTTTGCCCGGCCGTTTTTTCTTCACTAGACTTACGAAAGCCACAGGATCGCGTAACTCGATTAGACACAGGAATTTGGGACAGCCCTCCCATTGTTTGCAGCCATGTGAGGAGGGTTCAAAGGTCGACAACGCAGGCATTCGAACTGGAGATATGGGGGTGGAGATTCGTTGAAACAGCCAAGGCCACTTCAAACAAATCATTAACCCCTAATTCTCCTGCCAGATTGAGACCAAGACCAGGGTATTTAAAAAACGTTTTCTTGCCTGGTTGTCCCTGTTGTCCTTAAAACATTCAACTTTGTTGGCTTTTGAATTTTGTTTGCCGGCCTGTGGAGGATGGGCTCCCCCATAAAGCTGGGTTCCTCTCAAGGTTTCTTCCTGCCAGCCTAGGGAGTTTTTCCTTGCCACTGTTGCCACTAGCATGCTTTTGTGGGGTCAGGCCTGGGAAATATTGTATTGCTCATTATTGTAAAGCGTCTTTGTGATATAGAAACGTGAAAAGCACTTTATAAAAATATATTGTGATTGAACACTGGCTGTCAGTTTTTTGCTACAACAAAGGCACAATGAAGAAATTCCCAGTATGACATAATGAGTATAATGTTCTACATGCAACACAACAAACACCAAATAGGCCTCAGTCTCTGGTGTAGCACAAGTGAGGATTTGGGGGAGATAAAAGAAGGTGACACAATTTAGAGAGACAGTGCTGGAGTCAGTGACAGGAATATTTGGCCTTCTTAATTTCAAGTTTCAAGTTCAATGTCAGTTATTCCTGGGCCTCAGTATCTCTCCCATTCCCAACCTCAGTCCTAGGGCATAACTCCCTTTATGTTATTATTAAGTTCTTCCTTACATAATATTAAAAAAATTAATTTGGGGGTAAGTACCTTGGCCACAAAGGTACCTCCACTCTCTTTGGACTAGAAAATGCAACCCCCTGTTTATAAGCCTTATAGCCCTTGCCCACTTACCCTGCCAGTGAGGACTGGGAGCTGGTTTTCACTGTCTTTATTGTTGGGTTTTATGTCTTTATTATGATGTCACAGCGCCATTCCAGATGGCTACACCTCTGCTTAGCATAGATATGCTTAGCACCTGATTATTATTGCGCTGATTATAACCTTTATTAACTGTACCCCAGGCAGATATGGGATTAATAGGTTTGTGGGTCACCAATAGCTGCAGTGTGCTAGTCTGCGTACAGCTTCCTGGCAGCCACAGACAGATTATTTTGTAGATTGCACAACCAAAGGCTGAAATGAACAACTGGTTGGTAAATGCAAAATGACCTTGCATTACCTGCAGAATAGCTGAACCCATTCCAACAACAATAATGATCCCCATCACTCTTGGCTTCAGTGAGATACGTTTCCCCTTTCACATTTGACTTTTTGAGACAATGAACCAACACAGCTTTCCCGATATCAAGCTGGATTTTCTATTTGCTGTATCCCTGTTCTGTTACAAAACAATGATTTTAAAATCCTGGAAATAACTGGATTTGGTGTGAAACACCCAGAAGCCAGACCAAAACTCATTTATTTTGTCTTTGCGCATCTTATCACTATTAAGGATAGTGTGTGGAGGAGTGGGACTAACCTTGACAGTCACAAAGAGTGAAATCCGTTTTTGGTTTACCACAAAACATTATTGATATAATTTATTTATTTATTTTCAAATTTAGAATCGCCAATTATTTTAGTGTTTACGGAATCTTTGCACGTCTACTCCACGACATCTCGCACTGAGTACGCAAAGAGTCACAAAGCCTTATTAAAAACGCTTATCAGAAAAGAGGTAGTCCAAGACTCGTAACGCAAAGCATTGGCATAAGTCATCAATTAGTGATGAATAATCATGGTTGCCTGTGGCGTATTGGTTATAATAATGAGCCTATTTCAGGTTCAAACCCAACAGTTGGGCTATTGTAACTGCACCCCTCATAAAATGTTTTCAGTACAGCTCTGTCTGTATGACTGAATCTAGTGTAAAAGTGTAAAGTGTATGAAGAATATTGAATTACTTCTGCAAATCTTCATCTTAACTACAATCTCTTCTTTATCCACTACACTGAAACCATGGGCTGACGTTCATGCAAAATTGGAGTTTATTTAATTTCTTTAGAATGTGAGAGTAACCTCATCCCTCTGGGATGGTAAGTTTTTCAAAAAATAACAAAATAAAAAGTTAGTGTAAAAAAGTTGGAAGTATGTAATAGTACTAAGATTTCATTATTATGCAAATTCTTAATATGAATGTTTCAAATAATACATTTTCACTGAAGTATAACACACGTGGTTTAAGTAAACCATGTCAGAGTGAGTAAAATTTTTCATAAAACCCAGACTATTTGTTATATAAGACTAACTAAAATCAAGAGGCCACAGTTTTCCATTGCTCTCAAACAGGCATCTCACTGCGTTTGAGTGACTGTCATCATGCCATTAAATCCATTTCCCAGGCTGCTGTCAATAGACTGGAAGCTGGACTGCTCTGAGAGAGCTATGGTGTGGTTAATCATACAGGGTGACTTTGAAACTGGAAACCTTTTTCTTACATGGTTTAACATTTAACAAAGCTGACTTTGCCTTTTTAGTTAAATAGTAAATAGTATAGTAAAAAATATTTTGTGAAGGAAAATATACCTGGAAAAAAGTAAATGCCTAGTAAAACTACAATGTATAAACCTCATTCCACTGAAGTATAATATCACAAGGCCGTGAGGCCGTTAACTCTTGGTAAATTACACAGTAACTTGTTGCAATGTTCTATAACAAAAACAAATGGCAACATGCAGTTTCAGATATTTTTCATGCAACCAATATCTTAACCTTAATACAACTGGGACGTGTAATGCCCAGTCTTGGTCTGTGGGCAGGGCACTAATCCTTCCAAGTCCACTCACTGGTCCTCGCTCCCCAAGTCCCCACATGTTTCTCTATTACGGAAAGCAACCGCACCTCTTTTCCTCAAGCCCCCAAAACACGTGGGTGACTCCACCAGGGTAAACAACCAGTGAACCACCAACAGGCTGCCGCTTTAGTTTTGCCATGTGCTCCTCAACAAAAAAGGTCTTGCTGGATTAGTAGTTTGGCATGTCCAGCCACCAGGTAGCCAAGGAGGTGTTACAGCTGGGGCTACTGGTCCCCATCACCCTCATCAGCCAGGTTTACGAGGTGAAGGACGGCCAGCATGGCCTTGAACCGATCTCACAACATAAAGCAATGTGCCCATGTAGACCACCAGGCCCACTTCCAAGATCATTTAGACAGCTGGCTTTGAACCGAACAAAATGGAACAAGAAGAGGTTTATACATAGAGTAAAATTCTACCTCATCTTGGACCAGGGGTCTAAACCAGTCAGATTTATTTTCACATTCACTCTTCATAAAACTAACATAGCTATAAAATATTGCACAGCAGAGAATTCTTTATGACTATAAACTCCCTTCCCCCATAACTACTGTTACTATCTTTGTCAAGCTTCCACTGATGCCAACGTGACTGACATAGTGAGCACAGAAATTCTTTTGGGGGCTGCATACATGAAATTAAAACAGACAAGGAGATGTAGAAGTGAGGTCAAAATGAACTGCTTGTAATGTGTACGAGAGAAACCACATTAGCTATGGTCATAAATATCAACAATACGATTTGCATATTAGGAGAAAATTTTAAGCTGTATCATTTTCAAAAATGTAATACATTTGTGAATTGTGCCCAAATTGGAGATGGAGGCCACTTCTGCCCTTGGCTGCATGTAGCAATTTTCAAAGACATGAGCTTTTTCTGCTTAGTGATACACACATTGGTCCATTTTTAACATAGCTACGGTTAGGGTGTGTTATGTTGGCTTGCTAAGCATAATGAACTATTAACAAAATGTTTTAATGGTTTAACTAAAGGTGAATTTATTGAGTGAATTATTAATTTCAATGCCTAATAAAAAATAAAAATGCATAATGTATTAGTATAATTGATTGTATTAAAACATTTTTTTAAAGCATTAAGATGTTTTAGACAGAAATGAGGGTTAGACAGAAATGTTATCCCAAGGTCCGGATCCTCCAGAAACCAAAGCAGAGCAGGACACGAGGTGTGTAGAGAAACTGATTTAAAAAACATGCAACCACAGTAACAAAATTTTACAAGAAATAATAATTAATTAAGGACAGACAACAGTATTACCATGCCCTCTTGTTTGGTGTATACCCCCAAGCCTGGATGAGTTTGTCACAACCAAATCTAACAAACTTGTTACCCAGTGAAAAACCGCAAATTCCCTAAATAAACATAACTAAAATTACCACAAGCCAGCTCTAACCAGTACCCTCTTAAGGCAGTTTCAGTATGCACCAATTCAAGCCAGCTCTAACCAGTACCCTCTTAAGGCAGTTTCAGTATGCACCAATTCAAGCCAGCTCACTTTGCTCCCTAGGCTTTTAAGCCCTAGTTTCCCTTACCAGCTGGTTCTCATCAGCTGATTACTGGGGCTCATTACCAGCATCCAGAGAGAACCAAAAAATGTTTGAGAAGGCAATCTAATTAAAGAAAAACTTGCGAACGCATCTAAATAAAATCCACATAATTCGTCCTCAGCTTATGACAATTACATATCTGAAGACTTTATTTATTAAGGAAAAGCCACAAGAAGTTGTGTTTGTGTAGCGGTGTTGCTTCTGTCAGGTTTGCGTAGCCTAACTGTTCACGGAAACTGTTTGACTAATGCAGCACCATAGTTCAGTTGGCAGCAATTTCTATGATCTGAACTTGGATGTCAGTAATGTGGACAAATGAAGGAACCTTCTGACGCCACTAGCAAACAATTTTGGATTTATGTCAAAAATTGTAACTGGCATTAAAGGCTTATATGCTGAACAAACATCACTTGGTCATCAGTGACTATCCAGTGCACTGCATGCTTTTTGCTACAACATCACTTCCAGAGTCCAGAGTCTTAGACTAGGGATTAGTCTGTTCTGTCAGAAAAATTTCGTAATTCATTGGTTCAAAATTAGGGTTTGTTTATTGGGGTTTAAGGACTTAAGGACAATTATATTAAATCAAATTTAAATTTTATCTGACACAGTACTGAAAAACGAAAAACTGCTATTATTCATTATTTGTTGACAGTGCCAGAAATATTTTTTCATTGAGACTTTCTTGGTTGGTTACCCACTGCCCACTTCTCCTTTGCAACCATTTAATTCCTCTAAAAGTCCACCAGGGCTGCGTCCCAGAGATGGTTCTGGATCCACACTTAATGATATTCATTTTATTAACCTGTTTTGGTGGACATAAAAATTTGACTTTATTGGTTGTTTTTACAGCATTAATGATCCTACTCTGGTACTGTAGTTAGATTTGTTCCATCTCCCAGCCGGCTGGGGGGGCTGCTCAGGTTGATCAGGTAGGAACAGTTCCTTGTCCAGAGAAAACGAAGAAACAAGGCTGCAGACCTGTTCCCAAAACAAGTGAGTTTGGTGCTCATTTTATCTGCGCCTGTGGTGGCAGTCATCAGTAAGGACTAAATAAGGAGACATTAATGGACAATCGTGGGGGCAGGCCTCAGTAAAGACTAAATAAGGACTAAATAAGCACTAATGGACAAACATGTAGGCTATATCTATTTGCTGGTTCGCAAAATGTTGGTTGTAACAAGTTTCAATAGTATTTTGGGTTCCAGGGCTGAGTTGATCTTTGGAAGGTCATGGTGTCCTCAGATCTGACATTATTTCAACTATTTGTACACAGTAGGTAGTTCCGAGTTATAAGGCAATTTCAGTCTCTCCAAGATTCTCAATTTGTTTGCACCATGCTTCACACCAGAGGTGATGAAAAGGGGTTGAAAAGGGTATTGTTAAACGTTACTCAACTGGTTATTTCACTGTAACACATATTGGTCCGGCAGAGGAGTTACTATGGGAACTTAATTCTCTAATGAACTCTGTCTAGGAGGCTATGCCTCACCTTGTCAAAACCCTAAGGAGAAGTACTGGTACTGGATAACCAAACCACTGGTTACAGTCTTGAAAATCTTATCATCAATGCTGAGGCTATGATCTTGTTATCTAGAGAGGAAACTGAAGTTTTGGAGGTCCTTGTTGTACTCCCTTTTTGGAATAAGAGTGAGTGTACTCTCCTGCATGGAGGAGTTCCCTTTGTTCCCTGCAAAGCCCCCTGCATCATCATCATGTTTGATATTGAGCTGAGATCTTCACAGGTCTGGCAGGTTTGTGCTTGGCCCTGGTGAGATCCTCTGGGGTTCTGCTCGGATCAGAGAAGGAGACACCAGAGCAACTTAATCATTATGTATATTGGTGAGGTGTCACTAACGTCATGAAGAGAAAAGCCTGGACTGAAGCTCTACACCGGACCGACTTCTCCTCAGCTGGCAGCAATCCTTATCCCTGATGGCACAATCTCCCCCTACAAGCTCGGTTATGTTATAATGGAAGAGTGGTAGATTGGGAGACTTTCTCTGCTATGCTAGTGGGGCCATACACACTGAGAAGAGGTGGGCACTGCATCTCTTTATCAACTAGGACTTGGATTGTGACATTTGCTTAGAAAATGTAGTGATGGCATTGCCACAAAGGCACTACCGACCCCAGGTTTGGTGTTCTGTTAATTCAGTGTTTTTCTGATTTAATGATGGCAGAACTGTCTCCCTAATTTTTGTATAAAACCCAGATTGATGTTCACATAAAAATACAAAGCCTTATTTGACAGGGAAAAAGCATCCTGATTTGTGTTCCCTAAAATTGTATTTTATAATGAATCTGTTCCCTGAAACGTCTACCAATTGTGCATAGTAGTCACGCTCCTCTTGTTCCACACCAGGTTAATAGTTCATGTATTTAGTAGGGAAAAAAGTTGTGTATAAGTTATTCTACAGGAATACCAAAATCTGTGGTTAATGAATACCTTACCTTACCTTGACAGTAGTCCCAGGCATCTAAGAAGGAATTTTGCTCTCCAAAGGAGCTTGATATCTAATGAACAGAAAAGACTTCAGTGAACGTCTGATGCGACATTCCTCGGCTTAGTCACAGCAACGCTTGATACTCCTGCTATACAGCATATGGCTAACATGCTGTGGCATGTGACAGGGTGGCAAGTTTTAGGAATGACAGAACTCAAGTCCGGGTCTCTACCACCATTGGGAGGCAACGCCACCGGTATCACTGATTAATTTAGACCTCTCAGTGTGAGGTTGGAATTTGTCACTAAAATTATACATTTTATTTAAGTTTCCACTCAAACCATTTAACACACACACACACACACACACACACACACACACACACACACACACACACACACACACACACACACACACAC
>JAOVYW010045237.1:11799-25425 GCA_025775045.1 Hiodon tergisus
GGTTCCACTAGTCTCCTGTTAGAAGGCACTCTCTGGGTTCCTCTAGTCTCCTGTTAGAAGGCACTCTCTGGGTTCCACTAGTCTCCGGTTAGAAGGCACTCTCTGGGTTCCACTAGTCTCCTGTTAGAAGGCACTCTCTGGGTTCCACTAGTCTCCTGTTAGAAGGCACTCTCTGGCTCAGTGGGTCAGTCAGCAAAGGCGCTTCCGGCTCAGACTGAGCCCTATGAGCTGGAGTTTGCCGTTTCAAGTCCACCTCGCCATTTGTGAGCACAGCAGCGGTGAACAATTGGCAGACCGTCACCTGGGCTGGGGTGGATTAAAACGGCAGGGTTTCTCTACAGGCTTCTTGGGCGCCTGCAGGCCGGCTGTACTGTCGAAAGGGACGTGCCTCCTCTCGACACTAAACCTCTGGTGCGAGTGGCTTGAAGGTGACTAGGAGTGAGGGTGGTGCTGGGATTCAGAACGATCAAAGAATTGCCTACTCCAAAACTAATAGGGTAGTTTTAAAAATGTATTTTAAAAAGAAGGTATACACAGCAGTACAGTTGCATACGTTTTTCAAAGAAAATCTGCCTGAAAAATATATGTGTCCACAAACATGTACTGCCCCAAGCCCACCACAGACAAATCTCCAAATACTCCTGATGCCAGGACAAAAGAGAAAAGACATATTTTGTAAAAATCCCATTCATCATCGATTGTCCCAGTGTGAATTTGCATTAGAAACTGAGGCCTTTTGAATGATGCCCTAACATACTGTAAACACGAGAGAGGTCTGGTATCCATCAATTCTATGAAACAAAGCTCTCTCTGGGGAAAAAATACCGTGATACTAGCTTAAGTGTCTGAATGAAATAACTCATGCTACCCTTATGCTTTTATGTTTTGTCGAGGGAAGTCACATAGAGGAGAAATATGACTGGAAGAGTGGGACTCCCAATCTGTTTATCGTCTTCGTGTTTACGTTGCACCATCGTCTTTCACGACCTCCGCAAACGAGACGCTGACGCGACCTCAATCCTAGTTAACCTCCGAGTCCAACATCTCAGACATCAAAAGGGTCGACGTTCGAGCCGAGATGATTCACTTCGCTGAGCATTCACAGAGAGTGAGTTCTTTCGTTGAAATGTCATCACATTATAGTAAAGTCCTGTTACCTAACAAATAATACACTGCTTGTGTTTTTTTTAGGCTAACCTGATATGAATGTCTCCTGTTTCCTTCTGTCTTTGGCAAAAGAACCATGCAGCATTCCTGCCTGCTAAGATAGGAAATGTAATTACCAAGATGGGCAATTTGTCCAACTGTGAAATCCACCTACCAGGTCACAAAATACACAGTATATACAGTGTTTTGCTAAAGTATTCAGACAATTCTCTCATATTACTGAAACATTATGTTTGATAATTTATCTTAAAACGCTAAACTCGAAATCAGTTATTGTAAGGTGACATTGGTTTTATGTTGGGGGAATATTTTTATGACAAATTAAAAACAGAGCTGAGCAAGTTACGCAGAGCTGTTGATATGTTTGACTGGAGCACCATTACTCCACTCCCAGCCAATGAACCCTGTAGCTTCTCCATAGTGATTGTTGGCCTCTCTGTGGCTTCACTCACAAGTAATTCTTGCTGCTTGAGGGCCGAGTTTTGAGGGACGGCTTGTTCTTGGCACTGCCTGGGTGGTGCGATGCAGCTCCCACTTCCCGATTATTGATCCAACTGTACTCACTGGGATATCATTTGACATAATCAACACTCACTTTGATATTGTTTTGTGCCCGTTTCCTAATCCATGCCTTTGGATTACTTGTATTCTCTCTAAATTGTGTAGAATGCTCTTTGGTCTTCATTTTCCTTCAGATTTGCATCCTGAGTAATGATATTTCAAAAGTCGGGGTTTATCCTGAAAGTATGACAGCAACTTTAATGGTTCACAGATGGAGGCCAATGGTAAGGTAATTGTGTCCTCGTTAGGGCAATCTGTGTAAACTGGGAGCTTCCACAGCACAGCGGCTGCACACTTGTGCAACCAACATACTTCAGTTTATCATTTGTCTTACAAATATTTACCAACTTAAAGCCAATGTAACCTTATATTACTCAATTACAAATGGTACATTGGTTCTGTTTGATCCTTTATCCTCAAACACTGAAACTCAAAGTAAATTATTTTGAGACAATTGATCAGAAGTCCATATACAGTGTCTCGGCAAGGTGTTGGACACCATGAGCTTCCAGAACAGCTTAATGTTCCTTGGCATAGATTCTACGAGTCTCTGGAACTCTACTGGAGGGATTGAACACCATTCTTCCAAAAGATATTCCCTCTTTTAGTGTTTTGATGATGGTGGTGGAGAGCGCTGTCCAAAATCATGGCAGGAAAATGCCCCCCCCTCCCGCCAACCCCTAACCCTAACCCTAACCCCCCACCACACACACCCACACACAGCATAACGGAGCCTCTGGACCCCCTCACTGTAGGTTTTTCCTTTAATTTGTCACCTGTCTGTATGTGTGTAACTATAAATACACACATCATGTAAGTCTTTAACTTAAACATCATCTGGGTAATTAAAATTAAATTTTTCCAATATTTCATCTTCGATGCATTCAATTTGGGAAGTATTGATGTTAATTGAACAATAGAAGTAGTTTAATTTCCTCATCAGCTTTTTAGACAACCCTTTTGGAGACTTTGCTCCTAAGCGACAGATGTTGATGCTGTCAGTTAGCATAATTTCACTGCAGTTCTTCCCACGGCGGAAAGAGCTTGAGATTTAGTTTAAACACTGTTAGTCAATGACATTTTAATAGAAAAGCTAGCAAATGCATCTAGTTGGCCCCTCGATTACAAACTCAGACGTTTCCCAAAAAAACAGGCAGAGCATCCAGGGTCATCCCGCAGGAATGTTACAACACGCCTGTCAAATGGGCCAGAAACTATACATTAAGTGCTTTGAAAATGGCACTGAGCTGCAGTGCTTATTAACACAGGCATGCTAAAGCACAGCTGCATCGAACAAAAGTAATAATTGGACCAAAGTGACTCTGGGGCCTTTGAACTTACACGTAATTTGATGTGTTGGAAGGAAAACTGTCATTTTTACAGCAATACCAACTGCCTTTTTGTTGTATTCTACTGGCCGGTTGAATTGTGTGTCATCTAAGCAACATCTAAGTTACGGCGCTCTAGTTACTGAAAATAGTTTAAAATGTTCATAACATTGTATTCCCCTGTATGTGTAGTATGAGTTTTAAGTAGTTATTGAGGAAGTCAAGAATGGATTGGGCTATTCTGGCAAATCCCAGATTTGAGTGCCAATTCAAATATGGGCTGAATTAGACAGTAAAATGAATACATGGGAGGATAACAAATACACATTCAGTCAGAACATTTAACACTATCAAGCTCTTATTAAAAATGTATTTATGCTCTTCATAAAAATCAGGTGAATTTTCTCACAATAGTCTTAATTTCCTTAATTTTCTTTTTCCTCGCAGTCTTGGGCTAAGACTGCCAAATTAAGTACATAGTGATGCCCAAATAACATTTTCATTAGCATTACCACAGAGAGCCCATCGACACTACATAGCATTAGCACAGAGAGCCCATCCGAGCTACATAGCATTAGCACAGAGAGCCCATCGATGCTACATAGCATTAGCACAGAGAGCCCATCGACACTACATAGCATTAGCACAGAGAGCCCATCGATGCTACATAGCATTAGCAAAGTCAGAAGAGTGCTGAAGTAGTGAGTGACCAGTTGCAGTCACTCACTCTTGAGCTGTTTAGTCCACTGCTTTGCAATTACTTTGCTCACCCTAATTTAAGTGAACTGCACTTATTTTTGATTATCCAATGATTTTTAGTTCCGAAATATGAAAAATTTGACATTTAGTTGTTTTCAATTTTAAAAAGCATGAAAAAATATGATTGGAAACATTTAGTAGTGCTTACAATAGTCTGGATTTGGGATGGTATGTTGCAAATGGTATGGCTATTTTTTTGTTTGTAGTTTTTGTATTGAAGCATGCTATATATGTACCATGTTAGTACTACGCTTCAGCATACAGCAAATGCCTTGAAGTCTTGCCATTCATCTTGAAAATATACTGGCAGGAATTCAAAATGATACAATGGGCCGAGAACATCCAGATCGCTCTTTGACAGGTATGAATACTCTGCAAAATCAAAACCGAAGCGGGCTAATCACGCATTACATACCTGTGGTACCTCCTGGAACACTCGAGCTCTGATTATCCTGACCCTAAAAGGTCACCTTGCCCCCGTGCAACAACTGGATTTCTTTTTTGGCTTCACGTATGGCCAGCAGGTTGGCTAACTGGGCAAGTGATCAATTGCCAACCAAGTGCAAGTGTGTGCAACTCTTAACTCTTTAACCCTTTAAAAAAAACTCCTTTCTCCCAGTTATTCTGTCTGTCTGAGATTAATGCAAGCAGGGGAGTTAAAATGAGCTACAGCTGCTGTATCCACTCACTGTGTGGACAGTGGGACGAACACCAACACCAGGGAGGGAGAGAGAGAGAGAAGGGGAATGATGGGTGATTAATGTCAATAAAAATATTCAATTTCCACCGGAAAAGAAATCTGGATGTTTTAGCCTGGTTCTCATGCTCGGATTTGAGGATCACACGGAAATTGGTGTTACTATTAAAAAACCATCGTATAGTGCTGGCCGTATCAGCACGGCCTGAGCTGTGCTGTGCTGTTGATAATATTGTAGATATTGTAGATACGATGGCCAGGATTTCGCCCGGTTGAATGGGAAAAGATTCTAGATAGACCACACACAAGATAAATAAGTCAACTCCCTCCTCATGCGTGTCTGGGCCAAGGGTGGGGTCACAGGTCTCACAGCGATTTTCATCCTGCCTAGGTTGAGTTAAACTTAACGTTCCTGCGCATCTAATTAAAAAACCGTTTACAACTGCTTGGGTAGAATTCTTAGTAATGGTAAATTGAATAACCATTCATTAGTAGCCCACCCTCTGGAGTGTCGCTGAATAGTAGGAGCACATGACATCCATTGCATTGAAATATTTGCTAGTTAGCTAAGTTAGCTTTGGCTAACTTGAAACCGTATAAGTCAGCGCTGAAAGGGATTCTTGCAAGGTCTGTCAGTATGCGTCTCAGTGCCGCATACATGCCGGAGTGAGAGTTCATCACTTCACCACTTTGTTACCCTTCTGGTTTTCTCTCCCAGGAAAAACTGCATCCTGGATACACAGATGGCACACCTGGGCACTGGGCACAGGGGGATTCTGGGGCAGGTTCTCAGGAAATCAATACTGTGGCTCAGAGGCCATTGCACGAAAACATTGAAATTCTCAAGGACACTGAAAGGGATCTCTACCAAAGTAGCCACCTTATCAGGCCCCAAGTCCAGGGCCGTGCTGATGAATACTGGCTCGCTTGTGACGCAGTGTGTGGCTGAGCAGAGAGGGGCCGCTGAGAGACAGATGGGAGAGGAGTGGAGATTTGTTAATGTGATAATGCTGCTGCAACATCGTAGCAATGTTACAAGAAAGTTATGTTTCAGCAAGGCCATGTAAGAAGGAATGCTTCGTTCATAACACAGATGTTTATACCAGGGGGATCTCTGCGTGAGATGCCTTGTTTATGTACGGGGAAAGGCATCTGTATCATTAGCAGCAACAGGTGTCTTGGGAGGGGTTGGATTCTTAGTCTGAAAGTATCCCAAAACATACAAGGTATGCGAACAGATTTAGAGGTTTAGATAGAAGCAAAGTTTTACTGCTTCCATATACTGTCCAGTGTCAACCAGGACAGTGTTCGTTGAAGTAGCAGTCCCCTATTGCAGTGGGCCGCAAGTATGGTCATTTTTATTTTCTCAGAGCTGCATCTCCTTAATCAGCGCAGCTCCAGAGGCCTGAAAGCTTGTTCGTGTAAGACCTAAATTGCCACGTGGGAGAGAGAAAATAAAGAAAAGTATTTGATCTCTAAGATGCCTCCCTCCAAACAGTGTGTGCAAATTCCTCCTTGCGCTTTTAACATAAATTAAGGTAAATTCCTGGCGTTTCTCAGTCTGCCTCTGACGCTCGAACTCACCGGTGTTCTGGAATTTCGTAGGGGAGTGAGAGCCTAGCAGTCACTCCGTTCCAGCTTCGCTACATTTCTGCTGTTTCCCAACCATCGATCCCAGACATCAACAGCACACTACGAGGGGAGGGGGTTGTTGTGTGCATGTGTGCGTGTGATGCACACATATCTATGATATTTAGGTCCCAGTCGTCCGACACGAGCACTGACGTCTTTGGTGACTGAGCAGCAGGGGTCTTTCAGCAGCAGGGGCTTCAGTCTGGGTGAAAACAATTTGCGAGGCCTCTACGTTGTGAGTGGCATCTCTGAATGGTTGGGTCTCCTCCCACTGACAATGACTTTGAACATTACACCAAATTTCTCAAACCCTCCACATGTGGTTGACAAATGAGAACAAACACAATTTGAGTTTTGAGAACGGGTCATTGTTTCAGAGGGAAGTTTTCAAACACAATAAAGCAAAACAAATGGGAGCTCGCCCTTGTAAAGAGTTTTTCCAGTTTCCAGTCTCTAATGCAGGCTGCATAGCGAAGGGGTTTAAATGTGCAAAGAGTTATCTGACACGAGCAGCGAGATGCGTCATGCTTGCTCCCGACAAATGATAGAACTCTGATGAAAGCTGGAAATAAAACAAACGGGGGACCCACCCTCTAATCACGAATAGTGCCAAACAGATCCTGGTTTTTTTTTCTCTTCCTTTTTTTTTTATTTTTATTTTTTTTATTTTTTATCTCTGGTTTGAAGCGTTAACTTGTAGGTCAAGGGGTTTTATTCCAAGCCTTAAATCTCCTTTTCCCAACATCTGGGACCCTTTAATGTACAGTTATAGCTGAAAGTCTTAAGTAAGCAGGTGCTCTTCAAGGGCTGGAAAAAAACACGTCTTAATGTGGACTCCTAAAATGACTTTATAACACCATCTCAGGCAGTCTTTCTCAAGCTTATGTCCAGGTGTGCTTGAAAAAGTACAGTAAAAGCATATTTATTACTTACATCTCTGGCATCATTGCCTGGACTTTTCTTTCGTTTCATTTTTGATCCTCTTATTTTGGTACTAAGATTAAGTAATGGGGATAAATGGACTGACCTGGGCCGTAACAGAAACAGGAAGCTAAGATCTGAACTATGTTTGCCTCTGAAGGGCAGTCCGGGGCTTCCCTTAAAAGACACACTGTCTGGGGTCCACACTTTGTGGCCAACACCGTCCCGTGGGAACGGACCATACAGCAGCCTGTTCCAAACTGCTCACAACCAGATGACATCATGTCAGATGCCTGCACGGGGCAGGCAGGTAGTTCGGGCCAGTAATGAGCTGCTAGCCGGTATCTCCTGCGAACTGCTTTAATCATCATGCTGCGACATGTGTTCTGTGAAGAGCAGTGAACTGCCATCCTCTTTCAGTCACCCCTTTGTAAAACCACCAGACAGCCAGGGCCGAGAAGGTTGTTAACCTGCCGTGGTTTCATTTTTGTTTGCTTACCCGATCATATTATGATTTAGTAGTCGTGCTTTTGTGAATGCCAGTAGTTATTGCCTGTAAAACTATTTTTTTATTCCAGCCTTGACTACAATTAGGAGATTTTATGGCTGTAATGACAAGCGCCTCATCAGCACGGTGGCCATCACTTGAGCCTGTATGTAATGTAAAAGATGAATGTAATTCTGCCACCTGAATCACATTGCGAGATGGGTCAGGTGGTTGTCACTATCTCAGCTGTACTGCTGTTGTCCCCATGAATTCCTGGCAGTTCATGTACCATCAAGGTTTTTAATTTCTGTCCTTGTTGTACTTGGATGGAATTTTAAATCCCTGGTCATGATAAGCCTGAAACCAGCTTTCCTTGTAAGAAACTACCTTGCAATGGGCCACAAAAGAACTGTGTTACAGTTGTGCTATGTAGATATATCCTAGATATTTCTTTAAGTTTCAATGCAAAATATTTAATATTAGTATTATTTTAAAAATTCAAAACGCATCTCATAAAGCACAGCTGTATATGAAGCTTACAAGTCAGCCATATACTTATTACATGAGGTGTTTGCTTGGATTAAACAGCCTTTGCCATCTTTGTGATATTCTGTGCTGCAAACCTCAAACAGATGGACCTAAGCTCTACTACACGGGCTGTGTCCTTCCCAATGAAGAAACAATACTACACACCCTGAAAAGGTCTCATTCCCCATACAGTAGTGGGAAGAATCGAATGTACAAGTAAAAAGGAACAGGTTTTTCAGTGTGTTTTTACCTGTAGTCCCCTATCTCAGTGACCCAGTACAGTGCCCTCAAAAGATACTGTGTGCCAATGAATGTCTGAAGCAAGAGCAGCTTTGATGGAGCTCTAACAAACGGGACAGATTTACAAACAATGTGTCAACTCCATCACTTTCTTTAGGATGGGGAGCACTTTAAAGGGAGAGCACGAGTTTATGGCTGTCAGTCTCCACCAGCCATTTTTTTGACTATGTCCACTGCATGGGAACAGAGTGTTATGTGTCTTGGATGTTGGACGCTCTTTGATTCTGCTTTGATCAAAGGGTACATTAAGATTAATGGTAATGGAGACCAAGGGTGACGTTTCTGCAATCTTCTCTCCATTCTCCCCTGCCTATGAGAAAGCACTCGGGTGAACCAGAGGACCGACAGTCTCCTGAAAATGGCCAAGGCTCAAACAAGGGGGTGTTTTAAAACAAAGGGTGCGTCCACCCTAAACCGAGGAGGACTATTGCTAACTTTTGTTCAAAGGTCATGTAAGACCACCTCTCCATTCCCTTGTAATGGACTGAACATACATAACGAAACTAGGATAAGAACCAACGACCTTCAGGGCTGCAACCCGTCAGTGTCATCACCGTCCATATCGCTGAAAGTCCGCTGAAATGCAGGTTATGAATGTAGTGGCGCATTCATCACATAGAGGTCTAGAACATTTCGTAATGTGTGTAGTGTTGCCTTTGGCATGGAAGACCAATGCTCCCAACCCCTTTTCACCACAGAAGTAGATAATATTTATGACAATAAGGTTTCATAGAAAGGGTTCACGGTAAGAGGTATTCAGCAGTATTTATTCAATTGGCTAATCCTTGTTTAATGGACACATAGTACAAAGTCAAAAGAAAAAAAAGCATGTACCGCGTCACTAGCAAAACTGGTACTGTGTGCGTTAGACCTAAATGTTTCCATTACAGTATATCTTTACACATTGTGATTTACACCACATGAACTTTTGAGGGCAGACCATTCATCTTCATGGCACGAGATAAACCTCTCTGGGACTATTAACAGGTTGAAGAGTCTAATGTACAGAAATCTTCTGGCACACCCCTCCAACTCCCAGTACATTCTTTTTTGTGAATATATACACACAGCTAAGAGTTTGGTTAGATTCCAGGCAGTGGAACTGCTTGTGTGTCAAGCCGCCATTCTGTCCAATGGGCAGGACATTGCAATAAAATCTCTCACGGGGGTTGATCAGTTATTGAGGGTAAGTGTCGATATAAGTGAGGTCATTACCTGGCTCTCCTATAAGCCAGAGATCGGTCATCAAGAAACGTTGGTGGGATTTTGTGTGTTGAGACAGAGTTCTCAGGGTAGCTCTGCCTGAGTACCGATGCTTCTGTTTATCAACCACCATCTGTTTCCTAGGGATCCTAGGACTCTGATAGGCTAACACTGCCGAATCTACCTCCTCACCTCTGTCGGCTCAAAGTGAAACGGATTTGGACCTCATGACCTGTGTTCGCGAATGTTACTTTTGTGTCTGCTATAAAGTACCGCCGACAGACACACAGAAACGGTTTTCAGGTGTGTCCGGGCAAATACCCAACATCATATATGGTCCTCATTTACCCTTTGGTAAACCATTTTTATGAGTTTGTATGCCAGTTAATCACCCACAGCCAATAAAGCCAGTCAGCATTTCTCTGGCCATGCCTTACAATGAAAATGTCTGAAGATTGTGACAACAAAACAATGTGTAATGGGAATGGGATCCTATTAAAAGTGGGTCATTTGGGGCAAATGTTGAATGATCACAGACTAGGCATTATCTTTTTGCATACCTCGTACGTGCCCAGAAAATTGTAGGTGCAACTCGACATTGTGCCATTAATTTCATCAACCAGACTTCCTTATCAAAATATTTGGTTCCAACTTTCATCAAAATATTTCGGTAACCTTGGAATCTGTCAAAACATTCGGATAGTTTGACGGCGGCTAATTCCCTCTAAACAGTTCTCTGAAATATCCTCACGTCACAGATTCGACCACAGAATGTTGGGTTGATTAGACAGCATTGACTAAAGCTATTTCTCGTTTTATACATCTAAGTATGTCGTTAAGCACAATCTTTCCTTTGTCTTGATACTTACAGGTTTGATTTTTGTTTTGAGTGCACATGACTCAGAGCCTGAAACCCAATATTTTTCTGTCACAGTATAGGTCTTTTGCAAAATCTTTTGGACCATGTTGACAGAGGGGGCAGTGAAGGACTGGGACATAAAAATTACTGTGGAATGTACAACACAACGTTCTGAGTCCAGGCTACTTAATCTGTCCGTTAGTGCTCGGCCTAGCTGAAACATTTCCAGCGTTTGCTTGGCTGCAAAGCAAATCAGTTAAATACGCCAATTCAGTGCCATTAGCATCCAGAGATTTTTGTTTGTTTATTTATTTACGTATTTATTTTTCCCCTGATCGGTAGGTACTATTTGGGAGTCATGTCATGTAGAAATTTTAATATTCAAGTCAAGTGATCTTAAACACTCAAGAAACTGGACCAACATAGTAACTTCTGACTACCATGGGAAAAGGCTTGGCCATCTAACAGCGAGGGGCTGCTGATTAAAACAAGGTGCATTTCAGACGACATCATAAATTATTATGAGTGTAAATTTGCGGATGCAGTGTTTTTATGCAAGAGCTTTTATAAAGTGATTTTGACTGAAACTGTATTTGATATATATTTTTTTGCCCCTGGCTACTCCTGGCATTGGCCAGTCTGGGCTTGGAGATATGTGAGGCACTGAGAAAGATGGGGGAAAGCAGAGCAGTCGTAAAAGGATCCTAAATGAGGTAGTCTCCGACTTCTTTGAAACTTGACCCCCAGTGATGATACATTTGACTGGCCGGCGAGATTGATTTAGTCCCCCTATTTGTTCTTGTTTTTATACATTTTATTAAACCTGCGGCTGTTCTCTTACTAACTAATTATTCAGCATTCAGTCATCAGATTTTTTTTAGTGTGTTGTTAAAATTATTTGATTTAATTCATTTGATGATCAGAGACAGCTGACCTGCTGCGGTCATAATGATGTTTCAGAAATTCTGGGACACTGGCGTAAATGGATTCGCCTGGAAGCTGAGCCATGTTTAAATGTGTAGTATTATTTTTGTGGCTCCCATTATTTCCATTGGGAGGTGAGAAACCGCTATACTTGCAGTGATTCTGCTTGACAGCCTTCTGTGTTCTGTAAAAAACTGCAGACGTCCCCTGGATGCATTCCCTTAGACTGTAAAACTCCCTAGTTTTTTTTCCCAAAAGCGTGGGGTAGTTACCTCCTTTTCTTCAGAAAGAATCGTTACCGACTGATCCTGCAACTTTCTGCTGCTAGAATTCTCCAGGGACTGAATAAACACAGGTGAATTTGCATTTGGATGGCAAGCAAAGTATGTCTATATTGTATAAACATTACATCAGCGTTTCTATAAGCTTTACCTGGCCTGAGTCCATCTGCTGCTAGGTTTCCCTGCATACTGCTGCCGGGCTTGCGGATTGTTCTCATACCCAGGGAGACCCTTGCCTTTAAACGTCAAGATACCAAGGAATGGAAAGAAATCACACGGTCCATGAAGCATGACTCCACGGTTATTCCTGCTTCTGATGGTCTTGTATCTAAATACCGTTTCTGACTTGAAGAAATGACTTGTGTGCTAAACTAACATGGTTGTTTTTTTGTTTAGTTTTTATGTATAAGGGACTGTTGAATTAAGTACAGGAGCACTTTGGTTGTGTGAACATTAGCATAATCTTTAATCATAATGGCGAACAAAGATAAATCCATAAATGTAAAAATGTAGTTCCTGAGATCTCTGTACCAGGAGCAGTGTGCAACAGTTTTGGCTTTACAAGTCATCTAGAAATCATATGAATGAGAGAAAAGACTATATGACATGTTTTGATTGCATTCAGCATAAACAGGTTTCCGTATCAACTGGTGTAACAAGGAGGCCAAATTGCAGCCAAGAGCCCCATCTCCGCTTACGTGCGAGTGATGTAAAAACCTGGTGATTCTGGGCCAAATATGCACTGAGCCAGTCAGGAAAGAGGGAGTGATGCTGGTCCGGGGCAGTGCTGGAGACTACCTGGTGAATAAAAGGGGGCTAAGTTGCAACAAATCTTTATGCTATGATTCAAGCAGTAAAATATGTGCCCCTTTTTTTCCCCTCCTAAGTTTCTAGATTGTCATGGAGGGGCATTTGCGTTTGTCGTCTGGCCTTTGCGGTTTCGTTGACTCTGTCGCCCAAGACTGTAGTGGTAGGGGCTCGAGGCATGAGAGGCGGTCACATAGCTATAACATACAGATTAGGGAACAGAACCAAAGGACTAAAGTGAAGGCGGTGGACAGAACGGCAGGGTTAACATCATGCATGAGCACGGAATGCCTCAAATTGCACATTCTAACTTATTATTATTCTAACAGACTTCGCTTAGCTCCCAACTTCACTTAGCGCCTAATTGATTGTGACTTTGTTTTTGTCATGTTCTATTTTAAACCTGATTGTATCCATGCTGTTTTTACTCATCTAGTTTCAACTATAGAGTTTGTTTAATGGCTGTGTAAATTACTTTTTATTAGTGGTAAGGTAAATATAAAATCTGGAAATGTGGAATCTGTACTACGGGTGTTCTTATAAGCAATTATTATACTTTTTTTTTTTTTTATGTTATTTTTCTAATTTATGGCCGAATCTTAACTAATAATTGTTTCTTAGGATATTATTTTTTCTAGTTTTGTCAGGCTATTAGCCTTCATCAACAAACTTGATCATCACCTAAATTTAAAATACTAAAAGTGGATAAGAGCACTTTTTTAACGTGTCCAAAATCTTCAATATATAATCATTAATCATTATCCTAAGTATCGTCAAGATACATGACATAGCGACAAACTGACATTGACCTAAGTTGCTGAGCTAGGAAATCTGTGCTTTAAAGATTTATTTTTTATTTCAGTTTTTTTAAGTGAATGAATCATTAAGTTATGACATCAGGCAGTTGCCATATATCTGATTAATGACTTAGGCAACGGTGGAAAGTCCCTACTAGTAGTTAAAGGGAAACATGTTTTCTTCGTGGATGTGATATCTGAGAAATGTTTCTCCATGTTGGGCCGGTGGGTGGTCTAAAGGATTAGAAAGGTTTCTCCATGTTGGCAGAGGGGTGTGCTAAAGGATTAGAAAGGTTTCTCCATGTTGGGCCGGTGGGTGGTCTAAAGGATTATAAAGGTTTCTCCATGTTGGCAGAGGGGTGTGCTAAAGGATTA
>JAOVYW010045248.1:9165-25423 GCA_025775045.1 Hiodon tergisus
ACACACACTCACATTCTTTCTCCCTCACTCTTTCACCGTCTCTGTGAGACAGCGGTCTGTGGCGTCACTGCCCTCCTGTCGGGGTTTCCGGCCTTGCCGTGGCTCCACCCAGGAATTGTGTACAGGGGCGGAGCCAGGGGCGGGGTCCACCTGCAGCAGTGTGACCACGCGACGCTTCACCTTGGCCCGGAGCGCGCGGCGCAGCTTCTGACGCGTAAAGGCATAGAGCAGCGGGTGGAAGACGGTGGTTCCATAGGCCAGCACCAGCAGGCAGAGCCGAAGCCGAGCCAGCCGCTCGCCAGGCCCCAGGCTCAGCACCAGCACGTCGGCTGCCATCAGGGGCACCCAACAGCCCAGGAAGCTGCAGACGATGATCAGTGACATACGGAGGACGCGGCGGCGCCGCTCCCGCCGGTCCCGGTGACGCCTCACGGCTCGCCGCAGTGCGATGATGGCCGACACAGAGGCCCCAACCCCCATGGGGCCCCCTCCCACCAGGGGGGCCGAGGACAGCGGTGGTGGTGAGGTGGCCGTGGGTGTTGCCGAGGGAATGATGGGAGGCGGGGAGAGGGGCTTGTCGTGGATGGAGGATGGCTCCCCCCCATCCCCCGGGCTCTTCCTCTTGCGCCTCCGGCGGCGCCCTCCACATGTCGGGCCTCGGAACCGCTTGCTCGTCCTCATTCGCGACCCAATGCGGATGTTGAGGGCCCGCAGGATCTTTGCGTAGGTGACCAGCATCACTATGGCAGCAGCCAAGAAGATGGGGACCTGCAACACCAGATGGTAGTAGACCTTCTCCGCATGACCGCCACCCCTCCCTAGGCACAGCAGCGTCAGACGGTCAGGCTCCGCCTCCAGGAAGGGGAGGGCCGCAGCGGCCAGGGAGGAGGCCCAGACGGTGGCCAGCAGCAGGGCAGCTCGACGTGGGGTCAGAAGACGGCAAGCTGGGCGTACCGAGATGTCGTAGCGGTCTACGCTCACAACCAGCACGTTGGCGGCGGTGGCCACACCGGCAAAGGCCACGCAGGCCTCGTGGAGGCGACAGAGCAGTGCGGGGTCACGGCCTGGCGGGAGCAGAACCAAGGCGGTGGTTAGCGGCAGGCACACAGCACACACCACCACGTCCACCACGTGCAAGTTGGCTGTCACGAGGTTGCTGACCGAATCCACCAGGCTGCACTGGGCACAGTACAGAGCCAGCACCGTCAGATTGCTCCCGAGACCCAGCACCAGCTCCAGCAGCAGGAAGGCAGTCAGGGACGCCTGAAAGCCCACGGGGTAGGGCAGGTACCAGCCCAATTCCAGTCCCTCGCTGCCAGACCCTTCCAGGCCTTCGTTTCCCATTGTCCGCCCCACCCCGTCACTGGTCTCCAGGCCGTAGCCGGCCGTCACCATGGCCTCAGGTCTCCTTCACGTGGTCCAACAACCCCATAGCCTGCCCATATGCCCACGGCTACGCCTTCACTCAGGGTGGGGTCAAGTCAAAGGTCACGCCTCCTGGTGATGGATGGCTCTATGGTGGTCCTGTGGAAAGAGAGAGAAGAGAGAGGGTTCTAGTTTACAGGGAGGGTGAGCAGGGCAGGACTGAGAGAGGGGGTTACACCACAGCACAGCAGATTGCTGATAACAGTGATGGTCAATTAACAGCTGAACCGCGGGTGAACTATTTCACCTAAAAATATTTTTAAATGACAAAACCAGGTTAGGAACCAGACAGCTGTTGATATAAGGCACCAACCGTAACTGCAAAACAACCATGCTGACCCTAGACCCAATTATATCCATAATGTGTGCCACCCCCCATCCTTCTTTAACTTAATGTTTCACAATCAATTTATTCACCTTTCCCCATGTGTGGCACAGCAAGGGGAGCACTGAAGGTAACGGCGCCCCAGGCTTCAACACTACATTCCCCATGAGGCCACAGAACTGGCTCATCGGACCAATTAAAGTTCTATTGGTCTGGTGAGATTTAGAAGCCAGGAAGTGTAGGGCTTCCTGGTAGAAAAGAAGGAGACAGACAGGTCTGTTGTTGGGTCTGTTGTGCGCTTTTTCCCAACTGCTTTTTGTTGAACAATTTGTGCTTTTGGAGAGCCCTTTCTTGAACTGATGAAAAGGGCTCTCCGCTGTGAAAGAAATATGCGCAGGGGGGGTGATAACCCATCACACACATACACACACACACACACACACACACACACACACACTCACACACGCACACACTCACTCACTCACACACACGCACACACTCACACACACACGCTCTCACACACACACACTCACACTCACACACACGCGCTCTCACACACACACACTCACACACACACTCACACACACACATGCACGTGTACACACACCACACACACACTCACTCACACACGCACACGTACACACACACGCACACACACACACACACTCACACACACTCACACACACATGCACATGTACACACACCACACACACACTCACTCACACACGCACACACACACGCACACACACACACACACACACCACACACACACACTCACACACACACACCACACACTCACACTCACACACACACACACCACACACACACTCACTCACACACACACACACACCACACACTCACACTCACACTCACATACACTCACACGCGGGAAGGAAGGGGATTAGGCCTTTTTCTTTCTACATCTCACCCAGGATTATAAGTCCCTCACTTCCCCTCGCTCTTTCCAGAGAGAAATCCCAAGAGCCACACATATGGTCGCCAAGGAAACACCCCTCCCTACAAACACCCTCACACACCTTTCCCCAAACAGCTACACCGCTTCTGAGGCGAACTGCAACACATGCTCATGCTATAAAAACTCCCACCGCGACGCAGGTTCGAGGTCCATGTGACCAGTTACACTTCTCACCCCCCCTTCTAAGGAGGTTGAGCGGTGATGTCGCCCCTGTCCGTGGGCCACCAGACCCGGTTGTTCTCTGCTCAGATGGCGAAGGGAAGTCAGTAGGGTTATATTTAATGGTGCACTGTGGTGCAGGTTTGGCGGCGATGGGACATTCCATTATTTTACCGATACTACATCTATATGTATTAATCTGACACCTTCCACAAACTCTGTCAATCTAAACTGTTCTTCATGGTCCAACCCAAACCCCTCTCATCCTTGCCCTCTGAACCTGGTGGTACACGCCGTTTCCTGTCTCCGTGTGAAATCCAGGTCCTGCTGTCATCATATGCGGCTGCTAATTAACTCCCTTGTTAGAGGAGGTGGCCCATCAGGGAGCCTTCTGGCTCCAGTTAATTGCAGTGAGACTGTAGTAACTGCTTCTGGCTAGCGAGGAGAGACTAAACTAAGTGCGCCATCCGTGACCTCCAACCCCTGCTGTGTGTAATGTTGGGGTGGGCAGAAAGTGGAGAGTCACTATCCCACCCTAAACACGAGGGTCTAAGAGAGTCACTACCACCCCAAACATGAGGGACTCAGAGAGTCATTATCCCACCTTCAACATGAGGGACATAGAGAGTCACTCTCCACCACTCAACATAGGGGCCAAGTAGAGGCAGTCTCCACCACCCAACATGGGGGCCACAGAGAGTCACTCTCCACCACCCAAAAAGGGGGACACAGAGAGTCAATATCCCACCCTAAACAAGAGGGTCTAAGAGAGTCACTACCCCCCCAAACATGAGGGACTCAGAGAGTCATTATCCCACCTTCAACATGAGGGACATAGAGAGTCACTCTCCACCACTCAACATAGGGGCCAAGTAGAGACAGTCTCCACCACCCAAAAAGGGGGACACAGAGAGTCACTATCCCACACAGCAGCCCCTGACACGATGGGAGGAAATCACAGGACACTGGGACACTGCTCAGGTCAGGACACTGGGACACTGCTCAGGTCGGGACACTGCTCAGGTCAGGACACTGGGACACTGCTCAGGTCAGGACACTGCTCAGGTCAGGACACTGGGACACTGCTCAGGTCAGGACACTGGGACACCGCTCAGGTCAGGACACTGGGACACTGGGACACCGCTCAGGTCAGGACACTGGGACACTGGGACACTGCTCAGGTCAGGACACTGCTCAGGTCAGGACACTGGGGCACTGGGACACTGCTCAGGTCAGGACACTGGGGCACCGCTCAGGTCAGGACACTGGGACACCGCTCAGGTCAGGACACTGGGACACTGCTCAGGTCAGGACACTGGGACACTGGGACACTGCTCAGGTCAGGACACTGGGACACTGCTCAGGTCAGGACACTGGGACACTGCTCAGGTCGGGACACTGCTCAGGTCAGGACATTGGGGCACTGGGACACTGCTCAGGTCAGGACACTGGGACACCGCTCAGGTCAGGACACTGGGACACTGCTCAGGTCAGGACACTGGGACACTGCTCAGGTCAGGACACAGGGACACTGGGACACTGCTCAGGTCAGGACACTGGGGCACTGGGACACTGCTCAGGTCAGGACACTGGGGCACTGGGAGCAGCTGGTGGTGCGGCCTCTCATGCCAGTCGCCAGGCTGCCCCTCCACCCTCAGCAGCGTGGTCACTGTGCCGACCCTGCAGCAGGGTGGACCCAGGCAAGGGGGGCAATAGGAAGCAGCTCGGGTTTTAACAGTCTGGCTGAGGTCTGACCTTTCTTCGCGCTGAGTGCAAAGAATACAGCAGGCGGGGCGTGTGGGAACCATGGGATCCAACAGCCAGAGACACGGGGTGCAAGGCGCCGGTCCATTAGTGAACAGAGCCGCCACTCTCCAGCTGAGAAGTGAAAAGGCCACCCTCTAATCAATCCCTTCTAATCTACATGTAAACAAAAAAAAACCACAAAATAAACCCAACAGGACACTGTCCCCAGAATCTTCTCCCAGGGCAGAAGCAGGGGCTCTAAAGGGGAAAAACCTTTTTGTGACTCTAATTAATACTAATTAAGCAAAATCTTTTTATTTTGTATTCCGTTCATTGGCCTGCAGCTTCTCGGCCAGTATTCCCTGTGTCAGTGTGGAGGTGTGCTCAACCTCTATCTACCTTTATTCCAGGCCTTGTAGACGTCTATGTTTTCAAGTAAGCAAATATATATTATAAATGTTTCTCAAACGTTGTACATAAAGTGTACATAGTCTACGATGCTCAGAACCTTTTCACAACTGCGTCAAAGATTTGCTGGAAGTGAATGGTTAAAGATAGTTTGCTTTAATCAGATGTGGCCAGTGTTCTTGAATCCGATAACATATGACATGAAGGTGCTTTGTGTTGCTAAGACTCAATGTGGCCTCAATTATTTATCATTGCGCTTCCTCTGAAACTCTTGAGGCGCGGAGACGGCCAGTCTCATAATTCACCAGAGACCGATATCGAGAGCCGCAATTGGGAGCTACTTATCTGAAATAATGAAGTCACCCATCTACGGAAGAAGGTAATTACAGCACAACTAATCCCGTTCATCTGGGGCCGTGTGAATCCTTCTTGCCACGGTCTTGCGACGGTGATGAAACGTCCCCCCTGGTCAAGGAGCCGCAGTCAGCTCCTTATCACAGTCCTCCAATTTGATTGAAGAAGAAACTTGCGAAAATCTCTTTTGCGATATTTTTTTTCCACGCCTGCTGCCCACAGGAGCACGTGTCTTGTCGCGTAAACCCAGCAGTGAAAAATCTGTTCAGCGTATTTAGGGAATCCCTAGGTTTTCTTATTTATTTATTTTATCGAACATTTATGCTTCAAGTGAGACCGCGAAATTCCAGTTTGGTGCCGTTTCTACCCTGCCTAACATCCGCGCACTCTTGATAGAGAAGATTTAAATGGGATTTATAGTGATTTTATATTTAAATGAATGTAGCCCGCCATCAAAAGATTCGGCCCGGCACTAATGATGAGCACCCTGAACATAACGCTTATGCGTGCGATTCGGACAGCCTGAATTGTGAAACGACAAGTGGCTATATATAATTATAATATTATTATATGCGATAATACGCAGTTTAAGTTATGGTAAGTTAAAAGAAAAAACGAAGAAAAAATTCGTCCAAAGAACCAAGTCAATCTACGGATTTACGAGACGTCGTGGTACTTCACTTCCCATCAGTGTCTGACGTTGTCTCCAGTTAAATAAATAATACGAGCCGCTAAATATATTTTACAACGTGCACTTGTCTCTGTATTATTCTGCAAATAGGGACAAAACTTTCTGTGTACATTCTGTCGGAACCGAAAGCCTAATGGGAAAAAGCAGGACTAGGGAACAAACCTTTCCTTGTTGTTGGTTCATAGGATACGACGTTATCCTGTTTTCCAAGTCGTTCCTCTCGGGATCCACAGCAGAGAGTCCCGACGGGGACTACACACAGCCGCTGAACCGTTACAAGCAGCATAAACAGTCGCTTCCACACGCAAGAATAACACTCTCCGAATCATATGAGTGATCTCCAGTAGATATCAGTTCACCAAAACATATGAAGGCAAACTATATACCCTAGTGTCAATTTTAAAGTGTCGTTTTCTCTATATGAATACGTGTAATTTTTAACGAAAATATTTTGCTCATAGGGCGCCAAATAAACACACACATACACGCTTAAACTTCCTACTCAAACCATACTCAAGAAGTAAAGGAATCAAAGCGGTTTCAAACGACCCACGTTGTCCGAAATTCTCCAAACAAGCTTTCCGCAGTTTGTCCAGAGGCAAGAGCGACCCTCTGGTCGCACGGTTACTCTGATCGCCACAGCATAGTGCCGCAGACCTCCCAGTACCCAGCATCACCGGTAAAGCCCCAGTAAGAGCAACAACTGGACGTATGCCACAGCTATTGCTACCGGTCTTAGCCAAAAAAAAAAAAAAAAAAAAACCCGTATGCGCCAGTCCTCGCTTGTGCGACTTATCCAGCTGCCTTGTTTATAAACATTCTTGGATTGGCGAAAATTGTCTGTACCTGCAATCTCTCCCTTGATAGAGCCTACTTAAATGTCTACAGAGACACCCTAAACGAAGACGTTACACCACAAAATAAAACGGAAAAGGTCTGCTCATTGGCGATATTATATTTGAGATGACAAAACACCCTGCGGTTTAGCAGATCGATATCTACGCGTTTACACTACACGAATTTCATCACAGGAGATACTAACCTGTAAAGGGGAATGATAGCCGTATGAAAGTCCTCACCGGGAATTCCCGCTACATTCTACTGCATGAGTCCGCTTGTCGCGTCTCAGCTGCCGGTCTCTGTAGTCAATTTCGGGACAGCCGTCTGTTGAATGCTAGATCTGCGATCACAAATTCACTCAGGAGTACCAGTATCATGTGATTAAAATATATAGATACATAGCCTATACAAATCCTATTAAAAAGAGACTATTGCTTTGAACTCCAGTTTTTATTCTTCTCTCTAATCCGTGGTTTGAATGAATTTGTTGCGTGAGCATGATCTAGTACCCGACTCCTTCACAATTTACAGAGAAGATCACTGAAATACGCGGGTGGTAACGTATACTGCAGCGGGTACCGGCCATACCCAGTGAAGGGGGAAAGCGCCTCATTCCTCGTCCAATACGGAAACTCTCTGCAGGCAGCCGGGGGGGGGGGGTTGGACTGTTTTGAGTAGGAAGGAGAGAAGAGGAGGTGTGGAGCGAAACAAAGACGATGGAGACACCTCAAGGGTGAACGTTAGACGAAGTACTGCCTTCAGACATTCAAATTGATTTTTTTCAAATCGGTATAATTTTAGCTATGACGACCGGTCAGTAATTAATTAAGAAATACCGTATTTAAAGCTTCAAGAGAAAGGAAAGTGATACATTGATTTAAAGGCTTATATCCCGTTGGAGTTTCGAGTACCAATAGTTTATCCTGATAAGGTCTCGCTGTGTGGCAATCCATTCATCTTAATAAACGCGCGCTTAACCACGTGCTCAATAGGGAATGTCGGGGGCGGCACGAGTCACTTCGCGCATTAACACAGAGGCACGTGGACAGCACACCATGGAGGCCGCATCAGTCTCTGCAAGACCAGAGGGAGCCGTGATTCGCCATGCCGGAGTTTTGAGGAGGTTAGCAGCGCTGCGCAACCGTCCGCTTCTCCAGAGCCGTACTGACGAATGTGAACACTCCCATTTTTCTACAGAGAAAAGAGCTGGGGTAAAAATAGGAAATCTACTTCTTAGCACTTCAACAATGACAGTGAATCACATGTGGAAAGAGAAACAATAAAACGGATGAAAATGCACACAGTCTCCATGAAGGAGAACTCTCAGTGTGGGGGTTCTGTCCTGGGGCCGTAGCTTAGTGTGAGGGTTCTGTCCTGGGGCCGTAGATTAGTGTGGGGGTTCTGTCCTGCGGCCGTAGCTTAGTGTGAGGGTTCTGTCCTCGGAAGGTAGCTCAGTGTGGGGGTTCTGTCCTGGGACTGTAGCTTAGTGTGTGTGTGTGTGTGTGTGGGGGGGGGGGTCCTGGGATGGCAGCTCAGTGTGGGTTCTGTCCTGGGACTGTAGCTTAGTGTGGGGGCTCTGTCCTGAAAAACTGACTTATCCCCAAGTCTTCCACTAATTACCAAGTACTGCTGGAAAACAGCCTTACGTTTAAGCACCACGTTATAGTTTCCAGTCATAACATTGATCATCTTTGTCTTTGGAAAAGAGCCCACTGTTCAGTTTACAGACAAAGATCTATCGAACACAAATGTTCAACGTCTCCATAGACACCCTTTAATAGTGAAACGATATTTTCCGTTTATCAGAGGGATGCAGGGGGAGATCAACCGGACAGGCATATTTTACTTGCCGTAGGGCTTCCTTGTTATTAACCGCCAATGGAAATTTTAGTAAACATAAAACTGTCCAATTATGTTCCAGTTCACATTCCAAGGTGACAAACAGCGAGGGGGGAAAAAAGAGGTTTGGAGGTAGGAGAGGTCACAGCACACCAGGGTCAAAGGGTTATGACCTTGTCTTGATGAATGGACTGTAACTGTAATGAGAATGGACATTTGTCTGCAGTCTCAGATTATGTCTGCTGAGGCTTCAGAATTTTGCACAGCACTAAATTCCCCCTCAGCTGCAGACTGTCCACTCTCTCCACTCTTTCCTCCCTCTCTCTCCCTCTGGCATGAGGAGATAAGCTGTGGCCAAGCCGACAAGAGGTTCACCTCCAGTGAAGTTCTCCGCAGATCCAGAAGCAAGGAAAGGCAACAAAGCCCACGCCATGCACTTGTGCTTGCCCCCCCCGACCCTTCTGCCATCAACGGTTGACTGCCTCCTTGAAGTCCTCTTGACCTCGGAAAATTACATTCACGTTTTATGCATTTTAATTCCCTCCGGAAAACGGAATCTGTTTGCGACTTCATTTCTGACATGGCCCTGGAGGTAACTCAGCAACTGTTCAGCTTGACCAGAGTACACACTGACTTTACAAAAACGCCCTTGGAGGATCCAGGCAGCTACTCGGACAGCCCATGCTCTCCAGCGTCACCAGGCAGGACACTACACTGTCCATCTTCTGCCCCTTTAAAGGGATTCTTTTAAAGGCTGAACTGCTCTCAACAACCAGCTTTATCCCACTGACAGGTGTGTGAAATGCCATTAGGATGAATGGAAAAAGCCCACGTCCCCAAGCCCACGTCTGGCTTCCTGCTGTCATTTTAATCCAAAGGCCCAATTAGGGATCTGTACCTTACTGATCAATGCGAGACCCTGCAAACAAGGGAAAAAAAACGATAAAGGCCAAATGTGCGTACACACACACACACACAGCAAGCGGACAGTGAGACACACACACACACACACACGGGGCTGGTACATTTAGGTCCATCTGCTGAACTGTCATTGAAGCTCACTAGGATTGCTCCCATTGGGCAGTTCCGGGCCAGCTGTAATAACCCCCCCAACTGCATGCAATGGAAGTGATGTAATCTTAAACTCCCATAAAATTCCCTTCCAAGGTCCGTCCCAACCCTGGACTCCGCCTTCAGTGGGGGAGAAAAAGAAGAGGGACAAAAATCCATGTAACATGCGTCAATTTATTATTATTTGTGTCAGTAAACAAACAAAAAAAAACAAAAAAAAAAACGGAAGAGTGGACATAGCAGCAGTCTGTCACAAAACAATACTGAGAAATACCGTATAAAAGGCAACGCATGTGGAGAGGTGGCCACAGTCCGGGGCAAAAAGGGGTGTGACCGACAACCCATCAACCCGTTAACAGCATCCCTCTTTCAGAGGCACACTCAGACACACAAACAAACAAACCCCTCAGCAACAACACAGCAGAAGTGCATATATAGACAGGTCAACAGAAAGCGCTGGAGTTACGCTGGAGTCATCACGAAGGCACTGGCGAGCCAGCCGTGGCTGCACACCCTTCTCCTCCAGCCAAACAAACCCTCCCATCCCAATGTCTCTTTCCCACCAATCAGAGATCACGGCTCACAGTCCCGGCTTCCCCCATTGGATGGTCTGCAGCTGCTTCCTCATATCGACAGGCATCTTTACAAGCTCCTCCCCCTTCTCTTCTTCATCCAACATCTGCTGCACATAGCAGGATGTGCCCAGCAGTACATGTCCAGTGGCCTGCATGGAGAACATTGTCCACCGGAGCGCCTCCCTGTGGACCAACAGACACACCGACCAATAAGAGGACACTCAGAGGGCCAGAAGTTATACTCACTTCCTGCACTTTGGCCCTTTCATCAATAGGTTACTGTTATCGTACGATTACCAGGCGGGGCTGTCGCTTAGACTTTTAAAGGATGGGTTCATCTTAAGTGTCAGAGGCGAGGCGAGGCCAGAAAGACTGATTTATGGGGCCAATAAATGTATTATAGTGAACCGAGTGGCCTAGTCGTTCACACCTCTGCACGAACGCGGCGCTTGATAAAAACACAACGTCAACCCGGGACTGTTACCGGTCCCCCTCTGCTACTGCCACACCAAGTTGCGCAACAGCTGCCCTTGGACTCCGACCCCTGTTGCAAACTTCCAGCTGCGTAAGGGTTTCACATCTCGTCTGGTCAAGTGGCCCTGGATGAGAGCAGCCATTAAAAGGGAGGGGCAACCCATTCCCAGCTGTACTCACTTCAGCATTCTCTTGGCCTTGTAGCAGCGCAGGTCATAAGACAGCGTGTACATGCCGTACAGCGTCGCTTTCACAGTCAGGCAGCCGATGAAATCCTGAGGGTTGTTCTTGTACAGGTCAAAGGTCAGTCGGGCAACATCCTTCCTGCGCAGGGTCTGCCGGCTGCTGGAGCTGACCCGCTGAGGACCATTCTGGATCAGCAGAGAGGGGTAAAAAGGTGGGCTTTTAAAACAGTGCCAGCGTCGCAGCCCTGCAAGGAGAAGAGGTCTGAACTTATACAATGGGTCCAGAACGTTAAGCACAAAGGCTCAAATTGCCCAGTACAGCCAAGCCAGCTGTGATTGGTTGGTTATAGATTGCATTATTAAATCTCCAGGAGAAGGGGCCCAAACTTCCCTGAGAATGCCAAAGAGCGCTTTCTCCATAATCAGGAGAGGAGGGCAAATGATAAGAGGCGTGCAATAACGAGGCGTCATTAGCACAAGGCTAAATCTGAATCCCATTTAGTGGAGCTCAGGTGCAGGCAAATCACGGCAGACTCAAATTATGCAGAGATGCAAATGTGCATCTCCAGACAAACATAATTCAGACTGCCCAAAAAACGCAACGCAGCTGCCTCCACCCACCTGCGATGGTGTCCACTTCTGCCCTTTTTCCAGAACCACCAAGACCGTGTTCTCCTGCAGCGTGTGAAAGAACTCCTCTGTGTCCACGCCCGTCCCATCCTCATCAAGAACCAGAGCTCCTACGCAGGACACGTGCAGTGCGTCCATCGCCTGGGGACGGGGCGGACAAGACCATGTCAACCCCTGACTGAGGCTGAACGAGACTGAGGCTCCGAAGGGGAATTCGTAGCAATGTTCTAACACTCCGAAAGCCGAGAAGCACTTTCTATTGGTGGGTGCAGTAAGAGAGTGCAATTCTATTGGAGGTAGCAGCCAGCGAGAGAGCCGTTCCCCTCAGCCTCACCTTGTTCAGCAGGTCTCTCAGACCGTCCGCCATGATACCCTTCTTGATACTGCGATCGGCGTTGGAGACCCGAAAGGGCTTGGGCCGCTGGGTCAGGCCCGTTAACACCTGCTGGGTCATGGAGGCACTGGCGGACATGCTGGCCGTCACACACCTAGGAGGGGGAGCGGAGAATTAGAAAGGCTCCGCAATAACACTCAAATGGTCACGGTACTTGTACCGCATATGGTCACCAAACAGTTCAAATACAAACCTCAACCCCGAAACCAGAGAGACTAATCCATTAAGATGCGTCTGCGGGTGAAAGGGTTTGAGGAGCCCCAGGACCCAACCACGTCTACACAGCTGCTTGAGGAGCAGGTTTCAGAACAGAAGCCCAAAAAGGGAGTGGCCCCCCAGTCAACATAAGGCATGTTTTAGCCACTCTCCTGGGGGAGCACCTCTACAGAAACTGGCTCTTACTTGGAGAGAGAGGTGGGGTTCAGCAGACTGAGTGACTTCTTGGCGTAGTCCATCTTCTCAAAAAAGGGGGGGGGCGGGGGGTAGCCAAATCAGACCTACGGGATTACAGGAAACCAAAAGAGTTTTACACCACACACAGCTGGGTATATACACCTTATGGCAGGGCGAATAAACCCTGAAGCTGTCACTAAGGAGCGGACTAATGCTGTGGATCCAGACCTCCAGGCTCCGTCTATAGAGCTCCGTCGAAACGGTACCCTTCTTGGACACCAGAGGGAGCCAACGTCACACATAGATCAAATCGTAAACCGTGGAGATGCGACATACACACACAATTCCTAAGGAAGCTACACCCCCAAACAGCCAAAACCACACCGTCACTACACTGTCCATTAACACAAAACCCATAAAGGTGTGAGGTATGCATTTGACAAAGAGGTTTAAAGGGTTAGAGCATAAACTTCATTAACTTAAATTAATATTTGTTCTAAGTAACAAAGGCAGCGTTTTAACCTCCCCCAGCATAAAACGGACAAAAATCTGACCATCCAATGGGTGAGAAATTTAAGTGAGGTAAATATGAAGACTTCCCATCCATTTACCTGTCCTTGGTTTGTTCCTCACAGCTGTCTTTGAGAGGTAGAGTTCCCAGTTTCGGGGGGCAGACGATGTGGTACACCAAAACTAACCGTCCTATGCTATGTCCCAGCTCTCGCGTTTCGGTTCACCTTTGTTCTACTGAGAGCGTTCCATGGAGTCAGCTTTATTGAGCAAGTCTGAGGCCCTCCTCTCCTCCCTCCCACATTCCCACCCAGTTTACTCTCAGCTTCTGTCAAACACACCCGCCCCCCCGCAACCGACACCTTCAGTCAGAAGTGGTGCGTGTGTCAGAGCCCGCACACAGCAGACGGCCTACAAGATTCAGACCAGATAATCGGGACAAAAAAAATAAAATAAAAAAAAACTTTCCCCTCGTGCTGACTGGGCCCTAACCCAGAGCTCCCTGCTAAAGATTAAACGCATACAAACCCCATGCCTGCAATACGCAACGTCACACCCGGAACAAAGGAACCAAGCGCTGAGCGGCAGGACTGTTTTTGGCACTGCGGTTCCCCCTTCGGGTTACTCAACCTCAACCCCCTCCCTGTAATCAGGAAACTGTGGTCAAGCTAGCTCCAAGGGCCACAAATACGACCCACCCACAATCTGTCCGTCAGTCAGGGTTCTGTGGGTAAGAGGGCAGATACTGGGACAGTACAAGTACTGAACTAGGGACCGGGGTTGAAAACTGGGGACTTTACTGGGGTAAAAATGAACAGTAACGCTGGCACTGTGGATCGATTTACAGCAGAACAGGTAATGAATGACATCACAGCAGTACAATACCGCAGCTGATTACAAAATCACTCCTGCAGCAAACAAACCTCAACTCAGAGGCGCGTCATGTGTACAGCTGGCAGTGTCCGGGTACACCCAGCCAATACACACATGGACTCTGTACCAACCTCCGGACAGTCACTTGGCTCACGTCAGTCTGCGTGATGTGTGCCATGCAGTCCATGTTCCGTACATGAAAGCTGAAGCACGCACACGGTTTACTGCACCCCCCCACTTCATCCAAGTACGATGCAATAACCACACAAGGGGGCAATTTTTTAAGCCCAGCTCCAGGACAGCTTGTGGCCTACAGTGAGCTCTGCGGCATTCTGCCATGAAGCTGATTCCGTCAGCCCATTCTGGGGCCTTGAACGACCAGCCTCCCACTCTCACTTAAAGCCCAACAGGCAGGACACTGGTACGTGGGTCATGTGACCCAGAGTATCCAATCAGCAGTGCATAAGAGCAGCATGACATACAGGTCAGCGCAGCACATGCATAGGCCAGCCCCACTGCAGGGACCAATCAGACTTCATATTGCAGAGCCTCCTTTCAACACCGACCGGCCCGCATACCCCATGACGTTGTGCAATGATTTCTCAAGACGTTAGGAGATGCTAACAGAGGTCACAAGTCTGTGAGCGCTCGGCACCCAAGCACACTTTGGAAGGGGGGACATTTTGGGTATAAACCCACTAACACCTCCTATCCTCATGGGCTGGGTTGGTCTTTACACCTCAATTGTTAAAATTAAGCCCTTACTTTAATAGGAAGTTCTCACTCAGGGTTTCCAGGTGTAAATAGGAGGCTAACAGAGACAGCTCAACGAACAGGCAGACAAGGCTGCCTCGTGGAACAAGCTTTGACCAACAACACATGTGCCAACACTCTTAGGCCCTGAACCCCCACAAACGAAGGCCTCCAATTTCTGTGTAACCTGCAAGTACTAAAATAGACGTTTCATTAAACGGAGTCGCACTGTTCGAAGAGAGCGGTGAAATAAACAAAAGTGCATTAGCGTTTCAGGAAGCGGTATTGACTTTAGTAAAAAAATAAAAAATCTCCCGGTTCCCACGGACTCGAGTGCAGGACACCCCCGAAGAGCTCAGACCAGTATACGTATATACGATCTAGTCAAATATTGCTTGGTATTAATTAATCCGTGCTTCGTAAACAGTCAATTTTACTGGCTACCCAACGACGCTACTACTAAAACATCAAAAGTTAACTGTCAGGGCGATAAATAATCTGCAGCTTCCCTTAATTATACCTGCAGATCGTTTCTCCCCTAACGTACAAATAACACCGAAGTTCAGGACTCACCCTTTCTCAGTATGTCGATGGCCTCCCGCTCACTGCTGTCTGGAGCTGCTTTGTGGCCGCCACCTGCTACGAATCATTACTAACTACACACGGGGGGTTGATAAACCCATTCATAAGATATGATAGGTGCCCAATTTTAAGGTAAAGGTCAATTTCCGTCTACCTGCGTGCGAGGCTCGCGAGATGATGCCATAATAAAAAAAAGAATACACAGCCCATACAGAATATTGGCAGAAATCACGTTATTATGAAATATCTGTCTGTGAATATTTGGTTAGTGAGTCGTTTGCCCGTCACTATAGTTAATTGGAATGCATGCTATGTTGAAAAAAAACCGCTGATCGTTTTGCACCTCACATAGCACTAGAACAGGGTTTCGCCAGGGCTGCAAGGCAGGGTCAGCAGTTCGGGAATACGATCTATTCTGAGTGCTCGCATATTCTTTTCAAGGACTTAAAAAAATCCCATTTATGTTCTATAGCTGGAATAATAAACAGTCACAATGCCGCAGGCGTCAGCTCGGCGCGAGGACGTGACGTCTTTGATCGAAGCAGCCCAGTTGTGTTTCAGTCCTGTGCTACTGGTAGAAACCTAAGCGCCGCGGGGTTAGTGAGCCCAGGCGAGTCGGAGCTGTCCGAGACTTTGAGTTGGACTAATAAGCTGTCAGCTGAGTTCTGGCCCACGGTGTAGCGTGTGTCCGAGACTGTTGCCCACGGTGCCGTGACTAATCTCTGCAGTGTTTAAACCTATCCGTATCCGGAGTTCATAAAAAAATCAAGTTCAGCCAATGTATGGGGGCTCTTACGTCACGCATGTCTTGGGGTTATTTCTACATTTCCCAAATTGATAATTTACAAATTGGATTTTGAATAACAATAATAATAACTCGAAACACTACGAGGGAAATCAAAACGCCAGATTTAGAATTCAGTGTTGTTGTTGCGCTGCATTTATATTGGCCACATTTTTAGTTCGTACCTTTTTCCTTTAATCTGCAAATAGGAGATGAGTCACTTCTGACGAACACACACACACACACACACACACACACACACACACACACA
>JAOVYW010045259.1:0-25419 GCA_025775045.1 Hiodon tergisus
TGTGTGTGTGTGTGTGTGTGTGTGTGTGTGTGTGTGTGTGTGTGTGTGTGTGTGTGTGTGTGTGCGCGCGCGCGCGAGCGTTATTTTATGCCTATCTTATATACAGTTTCACAGCATTCATCATTGTTTGGTCTAAACATTTACATTTACACTAATGGTTAATGGACAAATTTTCCTAAGAAAGGTACCAGTGTATCTTTTCCAAGCTATCAGGTCTACTTTCATGTCACTCAGTGCTGCATCACCAATAGCTTAATGTTTTTTATTCATTTCTTTGTCAAAACACCACTTTTATCCAAGGAACTTGCAATCCAAACAAACTTTGCCCCACCTTTTTGCTTGTTAGAGTCGGGATCTATCTGTTTTGTACAAGACCTCAAACACATGTTCTCAACAGCCCAAAGGACCATGTGCTGGGTGAAAGTTAGTAAAATGATGGCAGTGTTTTGTATTTGGCACTATGTGTTGCCTGTTTCCATCTATGTTGTAGCCTTTAATGATCTATCAAAGCTGTTTTGTTCCATCTTATAGTAAGAATCAGGGAAACTGGTAAACTTTTTATGTCCACACCACATATACCATATGACCTATATACAGGAAGTTGTTCTATGGATTTATATTTTAAATATTTTCCTGTTATCTTAAAAATCGAACATTTAATTTAATGAGGTTTTCTTTTGATTTTAAGGACATATTACGTGTATAACGGCCAATATCGCTTTCGATCTTATTTATAATTCCTTACTGTTTCGAAATAAAAACTTGTTTTTTCTAAAAGTTTTTTTAAGTGGCCACTTACAAATAAAAGTAAATCTCAAGAACTTCCCGATGCTTTAAACTTCCCTTCAGCATTGTGACTGTAGTGGCTGAATGACTAGAGAACTAAATCTGAACATACCTCTTCAGCATAGCGCCAATGAATCGGGTCAAAAGCAGTACACCACAGCCACGTTCTTGAACTGCCGCAAGAGCTTGTCTGAGCTTGCGCCCGTGCGTCAGATCACTTGAACCGGTTGAGAGAGACCGAGAGTAAAGTATATCAGAAGTCAGCATTTTAACCATTCGCTCTCGTCTGTTGTGGCACCTTTGTTATGCAGCCAGGGAGCAGCTGGTGCTACTGCAGACACCGTGGGTGTGCGCCTGTCTGAGAGCCACACAGCTGTCCCTGCCAACCGGGCGAGTTTCACTATATACGGCTCAATAAACGCATTCCAGGGGACCCTTACTTTATCGATAACGTTAATATGAAAAAGACAAGCTCAGTTGATACCACTAGTCTTTATTATTGGGAATTATCAGGAATGCTTGTTTTGCCTTATATTTTACGTGATGAAGCACAAGACTATTTTGTGCAACATTCGAGGACCTCAAAGATGGATCGAGGGAATCACATCAGTATATTTACGCATGTGTGTGTGTTTCACTAAAATAAAGGAAAATCTTTTCGGAAATTGATTATAACACTTTGTTTTTTGTTTTTGTTTTTGTTTTTGTTTAATTGAATTTTCACGATTGAATTTTACCGAGGAGAACTTGACTGAGGAAAAAAGCTCAATAGCATCTGAGGGGATTTGACACCTGTGATAAAGTAATTTAATCTATGGTGTTTTTACATAAAATAGTATTGAAAGTCATGGAAAGGACAGCCCAATACGACGTAGTGTCATACTTGTCATATAGGTCTTAGAAACCAGTGAATACTGCGTGCTTGTTCCGGCTCAACGCGACGTGGAAGGAATAGGATTCAATCTCACAGAACAGCATCGGCAACCTTTAAATCTTGTTTGGCTTCCAATATAGAAAAGACTAGCCTGAGGACTTAACTGTAGACCAAAGATTTGTCAATTTAATCAAAATAAGAAAGGTACCTATGTCCATTCAATTTCGGAATCGTTGTTAAGATAATTTTGTTCATTTCTGTCAGTGTTTTGTTAATTTTATGCAAATTCCTTCTGTTGCCCAGAATATTTCGGGAAAGCGGTGGAACATCGACACATGATCTTGCGATAATATTCAAATTGGACAGTTACCGACATTGCAGAACAGTTACATCATTGTTTAATTCATAATCACCACATACACATCCATACACACCTGGAAACCAGAGAAAGCATCCTCATACTGAGAATAAGCAACGCAATATTATAATATTTTTTTATTGAGAGGTACTGAGTGCTACCAGCCTCAACAAAACCACTCTAATGAGTCATAAGCTAGTTTTGGTGGGTTTCAGCAGAATATTCTCTCACCATATTATTCTTTTGGTGGCAATGGTCATCTCACTAGGCAGCTCTGCAATATTTGAGAGACTCTGTTATCAATTAGATTAAATTTTGTGGGGTCCACTACTTAATCTTGAACCTTGTCACTTTCTTTTTTCAGAGTGCCAATATCTGTTCAAAAGGCATTGTGGCAAATCTTAAACACATAGTCATGCACTGTGTTGATGGAAGGAAAAAGGAGGCAATCTGATATTGTGTTCAACTGTAGTGTCTGTTATTTGTAACTGGTCTGAAAAAAAGGCTAACGGTTTCCTCATAACTGATGCATGTGTAACGTCCCAAGAGTGCCAGCCACAGCGAGATTCAAACCCCGATCTCCCACAGTGCAGTAAAGTTTGCTTAGGCCTCTTAGCCAGGCTTCGGGATCGCTACACAGGACTGACTTTCAAATTTAATTCAGGTCAAAAACCAAGAAGAACTTGTTTCAAGTAGTTAGTCCTTGATATCTTTAACATGAAATCCTCATCCAGTTGTACACGAGGGCAGCTTATATTGAACTTTGGCTTTAGGGAGTAGTAAAAAGCAAAGAAGAAGGGTGAATGAAAACACTTCCAATTAAAAATTCCTAGTTGTTTTGTGTTCCAATTTTGTGTCAGTCCCACAGCACCACCTGAGGCATGGCCCTCACTGCTTGTAGATTTTTACCATTAAATCAAAATGATTCATTAATAGGACAAGAGGGTCAACCCGTGTGACTAATAACCATTTCTCCAAGACCCAGTCGCATACATTTTAAACTCAAACAAGGATCCAACTAGGCAATCACTGTTTTTTGTTGACCTACTTCTTCAGTAGGAAACAGGTGACTGGAACTTTGGTAAAGTTAAGACCGTTAGTGAAAGTTGGACTCGTTTTATTGCCAAATATAATTTCTGTCATGTTTATGAGCAGTAGTGGCTGGGAAAGCTTTCTTGGCACATCTCAAACTAACTGTAAAGAGAATTTAATTTAAGATTTAATTTGAAAAATTCAAATCGAAATCCGAAGATTTTTCAAGATTTTTCAATGACTATAATTTAGTTTTTGTTAATCATTTTAAATCTTAACTACGTACTGAAAAAAGCTGTCAAGTTGAAGAGTTTAACGTTAGTATAAACAAACCCTTTGCTATGAATGGGAACCCCGATCACTGAAACCATACGCAGACTTGGCATGACAGATGTATCTGTCTTGATTATTGAGACAGTGCTTCTTGCATAAAATGATCTGTAATTTTCTTTGAAAAAATGTCTTGTGCACATGCAAACAGAACTAGCATTGTACTATCCACCTACATAAACATGGGAAGATAGCATCTGATAATGCCACACAAAAGGTTAAATATGATAAGATTTTAATCTCAAAATAGCACTGGGAGTGAGTTTATAGCTTGGTATTAGAAACCTGCAAGCTGGCAGCATGCCAAGAGATGACCTTAAACGGAAAAGCTTCTAGATTTGTCTGATTATTTTGTGTGCTTGTCTGCCTACACAAATGCAAATGAGTATATGCAGTAAGGAATAACATAACCACAGGCAAAAGTGTAATGAGCAGCATATTTTGTCAGTGGTTATTTTATTCCTTACTGCATCTACTCATTTGCATTTGTGATTAATCACGCGTAAAACATAAAACATAGCACAGCACATGGTATTGCCCACATGTGAAAGGCACATGCAAGACAAACCTAAGGAGACTTTAATGTTTTTGTTTATTCTTCTGGTATTTGTAAACAAAGTGTCTGATTAAACAATGATGGTAGAAGTATGAGAAAAGTTCACTGCCGTCACCATTAAACTTTCTGATCAATGTGAGCGATATGGAGATATTTTGATAAATGGATGAGATGACTGGATACTGTGTCAGTATTTAACATTTACAAGGGATCTCAAAGTTGCCATTTTCTTCTATTTTAAATTCAACCTCCAGATTGCCCCATGAAGTGCCACAATCACAGTTTGTTAAAATACACGTACGATGCTTATATCAAATGCATTCATATGTGACTGTTATTTCATTTTTTGATTGTTTACTTAATTATGTTGCCTTATGTTGCAAGTTCCAGACAGATTTTGTCTATTGGTTTTGGTCTGTAAATTGCCATTTCATCCTGAGCAGTTACAGCATAATTTCAGACTAGTCCTCCAATTTCCTGGAAACAATGCACATGGTAATTTCTTCTCTTTTTATTTCAGAAACCGTTGAAAATGATCTCAAAGAGATCACAGCAAGTGTCTAAAACTTAGACACCATAATTGCTGTGAGGCCTGCTAGCAAAAAACTTGCAAGATTAGGCCTATATATCTCCAGATCTTATAAATGAAAGTCACTGTTTTTTGGCGATTTATATTCATTTTGATCATTTTGGTTTATTCCTATAAGTTTTATTTCTTCCATAAGTGGCTGAGCTTTAATTTTGCCTTCTCTGAAAAAGTTATGTCACATATTTTCTGCTGATGTTTTCCGCAACAGATTTTAATCCAATTCCAAATAGTTTGTTAAATGTTTGTTTTTTTTGTACCTGTGTTTTGTCAGTGTACTTCACTTTCTATAACCATTACCCTAAATTAACCTGGAGACACATTTGCCCTTATCTTAAGGTTCAACCTTAATGTGTCCGTAATGAAGCGCTTTCACCTAAATAAAGGGAAGATAAATTATCTAAAAAAGAAAAGGATTGGGGTAATTTACATACACCTACTAAAACAAATCAAAGGAGGTTGATATATTAAGTGAGTTGGCAAGCGCATTCAATGGTATTAAGCGCAGCTGAGTCAACAAATATTTTTCCGCGAAAGTCTTGGAAATATGTACCGGTTATGGTAATGCTTTTGCACGTGCTTTTATACTCTAAAATAACTATATTGGTACTCCGAATACAAACCACAAGTCCCTCACTAGGAAAAGAGACACGCCTTCTCCCGTCAGACGCCACTTTGCCACTGGAGGAGGAAAGTTGGACGAAGGTAATGCACGTGCTCCTGTTTCAATTCTGACTTGGGATTTCTTATAAATTCTTATAAAATAGATATTAACGAGCGGTATGTCGTCTAGCAGAAAGTATGGAAATTTTTTGTTCTTTTAGTGTAGTTTGTATACATTTTCTAATTATGCATACACAACGTCATTAGTATATTTCTTGTCTCACTCATTAGTTGAACAAGTGTAAAAAGGGCACTCGCTTCAAAGGCAATAACTTTTTTTCTTTTTTTTACCTAAAGTTTGCGCACATTTTACGGAATTCGCATTACTTAAATGGTCGGGGTTTAACTTATTTCAAGGTTAAAAATTTTGTATATCGTCGCAAGGAGGTTGTACGGGCTATTCTGGTCGTGACTGCCAAACGTATCGATATGTTATACATATCTTTCTCGATATATACATTATTGTCTAAACAGAACTTGCAATATAATCCCTCATTTGGAGAATTGTCTATAAAAACGTAATTAGCTTTTCACATTTTAGTTGGACAGATATTCATTTAGACCGCAAGAAATATAGCAAGGTTTTTATTGGTCGATTTATCTTGTTCTTACTCTAATTGTGACATAATACAAAACCACGGTATGCTGAATTTCTTCTAAACGAGGAAAGTTTTTTTTTAGTCACTGCCTATCCTGGGTGTTTGCAATCTACCTGAATTGGTTGAAACTAGCTTCAAAATCTGTTTTCATTATTTAAAATGCTGTCATCGAAATGTAAAACTGTTAGTTTGTATTGTTTACATGTTGAACTTAAATGTATGTACACACATAGCACGTCCGTTTGGTTGTTGACATTTTATCATTTATATTTTCTCAGACTTTTTTCGTGAAATGCGGAGCCTATAATGTAAATATAAAAATAAATATATTTTGAAAAAATATATGAAAATAGTCACAAAATAAATAACTGCATTGACATGACCATCCATATACCATTAGTTTTACATTAACTACTCGCAGTCAATAATATAACTTGCAAATGTTGTAAACTATCTTTTAAATCATATTTCATACACCCTTTCTAGCAAGCAGTTCATAAAATGTATTTAATATGACTTAATTATTTCAATTAAATACCTAGATACCTCTCGGTATTCAACAAAGGACACGTGTCAAACAGCGCTGTTAAAATTATAAAGGGGAGAAGTAAAACAGTATCACCTTTTATACATTTGTTGCGTTCTTGAATAATGGAAAATCTATGCATTTTACCCAAATTAAAACGAATGCATTTGCGAATTAAATAGCTATATTTTCTAACGTTTATATGTTATGACTGACATTAAACATTATGCGCAAATCATTTCAGTGGATTCTATTCTAGCAGGATAGTACTTAGTTTAGCGTATATTTTTGGCCTTTGCCTTTAAAAAAAAAAAATTTTTATTCCAGAATCTGGAAACCAAGGAATTGATTTCCAGTTTTACAACTTAGGAAGTATGTGATGGTGGAAAGTGTTTATACCATCCGTTCATACGTCAGAAACAGGACAGTGTAGCCTATCCTCTAAAGTGAAAAGTTGCAATGCGCTGTTTTTGCCGGTATGTTACGAAACCAGCTGACAACCCCCGCTATAACTATTTTAGTTCTGACTTTTGCCAGGAAAGAAGTACATACATGTAGGTATTACGAGTTAACCAGTGGTTTCGTTTTTCATAATTAATTTTACTTTGTCGTTTATGAAAGATATATGAAGTATATTTATCTTTGTTCGAATTAGTTTTCTGTTGGACATATTCATGATTGAATGGCCCTTGAAATGGGCTTAGTAATTAAGTTTAGACAACTGGCACACTGTTTTAAAGAAGTCTAGATGTTTCTGAGTTTAAGTCTGAATATCGCCTCTTCAAGGTCGTGTCTATAATAACTAACTGTAGATAATTTAGAGATTTAAAAAAAACTGCAGTTAGTTAAGTGTAACTATGGGGTTGCCAAAGTTTTGATTTGGTCCTAGTCCAGCATGGATAACGGACTTAATGGCACCTTGAGGTTTATTGAGATCGAAATTTCCCACTTGGGTTTCTCTATACTTTTAAACTGCGATAGTAATAAAGGAAACTGACAACTTGCTCAACAGAAATCCTTATATACCACGGTACAAAAACTTAGATGGTAGAATATTTAAACCAACAAATGCCGTCAAACTATTATTATTCACTAAGAGGTCGAACATTTTAAGTACAAGTCTGAAATAAAGCGATGTCCACCGATGTCGAATCTTTTTTCATGTGCATGTACTGACGAAATGCTAACATAAAATGTTAATTGGTATGATTTGTTAGCGTTGAGTTGACTAATGCTGTATTAACTGTGCGGAAGTTTCATTCAAGCAAATTATGGAGAGAAAACGATCCAACTTAAAGTTATTTTTAGAAATTATGAATTTCAAGTTGTCAGCAAAAAAGTAATTGTGCCCGTAGGATAATAATCGATAATAACTGATATAAATTAACTAAATAAGATTCAAAATGACAGTCAGCTATAAAAAAAATCGTTACGTAGGAACGCTCAACGTGGGAAATTTTTTAAATAACTTTTTTTCCAACTTAAAAGCAATTTCGACGTAATAAGAAGTCTATTTGATAGTTTTGTATAGGTCTTCCATTAAACAGCGATACATATTTCTTCTATGGGATGTAAGATGTTCTTTAGCTGTAAATTAGGGCAGTTTTCCCTTCGTTTAACTTGTTTTGTTTAATTTGCTTTGGTCGTGCCAGCGCAAAAACAGTTCATCGCTGGAAAATGCCGACAGCTCACCTCAGCTGTGTAAACAGTAATGTGCAAGGGCAATGTTTTTCTCCTCCATACATAGCCAAGCTCTTAAACTAACTTCCTAAATAAAACTTTACTCTCGACTGACGGCTATTTGCCCTTAAAGCTATTAGATTTTTAAAAAATAAAGATAAAATAAACACATAATATAAAGATAAAGCCTTTGTTTTATTGAGTGCTGAAGAATCCTGCATAAAGTAATCTACATAATTTAAAGAAAAATGGGTTTGATTTCATTTGAGTGAAGTTTCTTATTACCCTTTTAAAATTTACCCTACCTGAAAAGGCTAATGGTGTTTCTCTCCAGATGTTTAGTATAAATTAGCAGGTAGGCTAAGGAATTGAAATCTAGTAGTTTAGCAACTAATGAAAATAAATATCTACAGACAGGCCTTTACTTTAAATAGTATGAGCTTGAGGATGTTTATTTGTAAAATGAACATCTAAAATACAAAACTATTTAGCGAAAGTTGTAATTTATTTGTCAAATTATTAAGAATGTATCCGATAATTTTACACATATATGGAATTATCTCAGTAAGAGTTTGATCGCCAAAACAAAAATTGAGAAATATTAATTAAACAAAGTTTTCTTTGGTTACATAATAGTAAGATAGTCAACTTAATGATCTTGCGTTTCAGTTATCTGAAGGCTTGTGTAAATATATATATATATCTTTTGCCTATTGTTATAAGGAAATTGCAATCCTATTACATAGTTATTATTTTACTCTCAAAGTCAAAACACGTTAATAATTTGTTATTCTATTAGCGTTTCCGTTGTTATATTGGTATATTCTGAGATATAAATAAAAAAACAAGTTGTTGAGCGGAGAATCAGTCCAATAATCAAAGCTAGGGTACATTTTTCATTTTATACATATTTATGCAATGTATTCAAGATTTAAACAATGAATAGACAGACACCTGTGAAATAACACACCAGTAAATATGCATTGCTGGGTGCAATTGGAAGAAAGTTAGGTTAAACTAAATTTTTCAAGATTTACCATCTTTTTTTTTTTTTTTAATGTTCAGAGAGACTGGGCCTCATGAAACTGCATGTTTGTGAATGGTTCCAAAAACTTGGTCTAAATGTGATTTACTTATTTATACTTATCCTCTTTCAGATTTTAGTGGCATTGTTGAGACGTATAGATAATGTTGTTAATCGTCAGATCTATACGGAAATGTTTTGTCAGCTGCAATTCATCTTCTCTTATTTCTGGTGAAACATTTTTTGAGGCCTTTACTATCATTACCAAAACATAATTCTCAAAGAAGAATTACAGTAGCTGCAACTTTTCAATTTATTTGCCATGATGTTTAAGTAGTTTTGTTTGATTTGTTTGTTTACTGTAGTTTGGAAAATGTATACAAAATATACTGTTCACAGCAACATTAACTGGCTCATAGGCCTCTATGATGAAAGTAAAATCTATTGGAATATTTGGAGAGAGATAAAATTACCAGTTCTTTGCTATTGTTAAATTAACATATATTTATCTGAAAAACACCTGGATCTAATTTAGTTTTAGCTTTAGTTTAAGTTTTTGCATTACATTTTATGTACAGGCCTCTTAATATTTAACTGAAAATATTAAGTAACATGTTTACTTGACGACAGAATATAAGATAACTTTCTAATCTACTCTGTAACCACAGTAGGCCTGCATACCAGAATTTAAGGTCAGGTCGGTTTATAAAGTAAAATTAAATATATAAAAAAATATAAAGTAAGATTAAAAAATGTTATCCTATCAAATAATATAACAAGGGGCCGTTTGTTGAGCTTCTATGTGGCGATGAAAGGAACACAACATATCTCACCCTTGTGCACTAAAGGCTCTAGGTTCACTAAGTTCTAGGAGTCAATTGCACACTTGGCATCCCCACCTCAATCCATATTTCCCGTTCCGTGCGAATCTCATCCCTTTGTAAAGCGCGTGCTGTACCTCGTCGAGGTTGAAGTGCTTCGGTGAGAAGAGATGGTGGTTTTTCCAAAGCACGTGATCTAATCTGATCCGGCGAGTTGGAGGGTTTAGTTTTGTGTACATAAGGTCGTGTGCTTAGGTTTTTTTCGAAGTGCCACCGCTCCGCCTCTTTTCGCAACATTGACGCAATGTATAAATACTGAAACAAAAGGACAACTTCATTGAAGCTTGGTGAAATTGTATTAAAAAGAACGACGAACCTTTATTGAAAGGTAACTGGAATGTATTTTCTGTTTCAAGAGGCGGGTCGATTTTGATTCAGATGGGCAGAGCCTTACTCATCACAGAGGCTCACAAGTAAGTGTCATTTACCATTAACTAATCTTCTTCAGTTTTTTCCTGTTTTGCTCCGACTGCATGTATAATTACCCTTGGTTCACGTTATCGAAGTTTTTCCTGGAAATTATCGTAGTTTTAATATCAGAACACCGAACAAACATCAAAGTTGTGAACGTTCCCCAGGCAATAGAAAACACGAGGTGAATCGATAAAAACAATCCTGTAGCTTTAAAACGGGTAAACAATCAACCCACTTTAGACACAATTGTATCTGGTCGGAAAATATATAATGACGTAATTTAACTATCAAGTAAGGTGAAACTAATGTACATTGTAAGGAACATTTTAAACATTGTCCACCGTTTTATATATGTTTATACTTTGTTATTAAATGGTGTGTGTTTGTAACAATACGTAAATTTATCCAAACATTTAAGAGGGTGTTTTATTGGAATGCGAGGTTAGTGCATAATGTATCGTGCTTTCAAATACATCATACTGGAATAGTTTGAGTAGCGAAAGCGTGGGGTACCGGTTTTGTGCGATAGCCTATAGCGTGAGATTGATTGATAATGTAAAATTAGAATCAATCCTCGTATGTTTTATATGTATTATTCCTGTCAACGTACGCACAGCTTTTTGCGAAGAGAAATAGTCTGTATGATTAGGCTTTCTCGCGTTAATCTTTCCGCTAGCCTATTTAAACAAAGGACCACCGACACTGCAAAAGCTACAGCGCAAAGCAGGCGGTGTTTACAATAATATCAGGACGATTATGACGTCGCGTAACAGACAGCACCCTCCACCACAGAAGAAAACTTCTGAAGCATCAGCAACATGCTAAATTTGGAGAAGAGTTACATCATCGAAGTAAAGCAACGGGGGCGGGACTTCCGTTAGAGTTGGCGCGCTGAATAAAGACCGCAGTTGCTGCTGAAGTGCACTCCAGCGGAATCTAGCCAGGCTGCTGCAGCGTGAAAGGGGTTCGTACGTATGTGTCTTTAGGTTTTTGATTGTAGTATTAACTAAAGCTTTTTACCATTGCTCAAATGAACTATGTTTTTAACCAGGTAAGCAATTCAGTTGGATTTTTGTTAGAAGCAAACGACACGTTGACTACAACCCAAACTAGCCTATGTTTTATTAGTTACAGATACGCATTTTAAAGACTAGATTTAAGAAAAACGTTGTGATGCTTTGAAAAATTATACTTGATTAGAAATGGTTACCTTGTTAAAGAACTTATGTTTTCTTTAAGTGGAGATTTTTAAAGAACATGCATAAGCAGTGACTGAAGAACTATGTGTAATTTTGAAATTGTCTGATATTGCAGACTTTCTGCCTGCTTGGCAAAAGTTATAACAATGCTTTACTTTGCATAATGCAGCAGGCCTGTTGTCACTGTCCTTCAAGTAAGATCGAAGTTGTAGCCTACTGCAAGGCAAATAAGCAATAATAAGAATAAACGTCTGGGAAAGTATATTTTGAAGGTTATACAAATATAAAATAGTGTTGAATTCTTTCTTAATAATACCTGCCGAAAGAGAGAAACCACCTTTCTGTGGTTCTCATTGTTTCTTCCGCATATTCCATTAAGGTCAACTGTAGAGGTGCAAGCTACTACAAGAAAATTGCAGCCCTGGTATATCGTTGGAGGAAAACGGAATCGCTGCAATTCAGTGTAGTAGTAAAGCAAACTACAATTTAGGCAGAACCCCTTTCGGCTTCGTTTCCTGTTAAAGGAGAAGGTAGAGTTGACTCCTTATATCTTAAATTGCCCAGTCCTTCACAATTATTATGATATGCAATCGTACTTTCAGTATTGTATTTAAGGTACTATTACTGAGTAGCCCATTATTTTTCTATTTTATTTCGCAGCAAGATTGTTGCGATCATTGGCTGGAAAATCGTGGCTAAAATAATTTAAGCAATGATTAATACACTTTCGACCAGATTTATTTAATAGTTTTTGCATGTTTAGTTTGTGTTAATATTGTTTTGTTCACGAAACGGCCATTCTCGTTTACGATCTTGAGGTTTATTTTTTAATTATTAGATAAAAACATTGAAGGTATGTGGAAAGCCGTTTGTAGTTTTATTGTGGAAAAATCAGCTGTTTTGTGATCCGCTATGTCATTAATTCATATTTATGAACTGGAATGCGAACACGTGCCTACCGTCTACCATTGGTTACACACATACGCAGTGGCAATAGCATCGATTTTACATACGTGTTCTAAGAACAAGTTGGATTGGTTAGAAACGTTCGAACAAAGTTCTGAATGTTTAAGTATCGGTAATTTTGTTTCGTAACACAATATACCTTCGGTACAAAAAGCCACGAGATCAGATTTACATTTTTGAGAACTTGTATTTGTTTGTTTGTTTGTTTAAATGTCAATTGTAGAAAGCACTGTAGATTCCTCAACTTTTTGAAGAGCTCGTCAGGTTTCTTGGAGGCAACTTAGTGAAACGTGAAGGCACCTGTCTGCATCTAGGAAAAGTGAGAAAATGTGCGACTGTCTGTAAAACATACGTCAACTTTTCTAGCTACATCTTAACTTTGTTTTGTTAGAAGTAGGATAATGCAGTTTAACATGTCTTTAGCAAAGGAATCAATCAGGGAGTAGTTAATGAATGTATGTGGCCAACTCACTTTCGTTTTTTCCTCATAGATATAAAGGGTCACTTGTGTTTTCAGGGTGACCTGCTGACCACTACTGATAGATGTTTTGTCACTGAAGTGTGCCGCTATAGAAAGAGAGACATCCTTACACATATGCAGCCCCACCCAACTCTTCACCCTCCCTCGCCTTTTTGGCCCGATCACAGGGGTACATCCTGCTACAGATGTCTTTGACAAGAGGGAGGAGGGGATTCCACAGCCCATTAATGGGTGGAGAAGACCCATGACCCTCTTTGTGGCCACCTCTCGCTCCTAGATCCTGGAGAATCGCCACATTGTTTAGAGTGATAGGTAGGATGCAAAGCTCTCTCTCTGGTAAATACAACATTAAATGTTAACCACAATATAAATGTATTCAGTTGCATTTTAAAATAAATTTTACTTTTAATTGGATTGATTTCATGCAAACACGCTTTGAGGTTATGTGTCTTATCACAGGACAAATTGAGAGTGTTAAAGTAACAAATTATTATTTAGAGTGATCAAGTATTCAGGTTTCTACACCAGCAAATACAAAGTATATCTTCTTTCTGTATTGGTACCTTTTTTCTCCTAGGAGGAGAGGACTGAATTTGAAAGAAATTATACTCTATGTAATAAATAAACTTGTATGCTTTAAAATGGTATTTTCTAGCACCACAAGATAAGAGTTGGAAACATACTAAACAGTTTGTATTATATAGTTTGCCTTAACCTGTACTTTACTTGGCTGTAGATCACTATTTAAATCAGAAACTAGAAGTCATGTTTAGTATATCCGACTGTATATTAACTTGTATTTGGTTGTTGCTTGGGAAGTCCGGCACTAGGTGCCAGCTCCTTCTGTATCCTGATGTTTGTGATGCAGTGTTTAGAAAACTTTAAATGAGGCCTAATGCTATTTAACACAATCCTATAGTTAGAGAAAATGTCTGACATCTTGCAAAAAGTATCTAATTGTATACTTGTGGGATTCGGCAACTTTTGGGTATGTGTGCTCCAAAAAAAAGCAGATATTATTCATGCTCTGAATTGAAAATGCAAGGCCAACACTGTTTGAACTACTCTACATGCACATATCTAAACACCTACATATATTCTAAGCAAATATGATATACATTTAGCCACTTTCACTGGACAACATGCTATAAGATACTCTGATTCCACATATAACAGCGTTGAACTCTGCATTGTAAACATTGTTGACTCAGTCCTCTACTGGCTGTAAAAACAATTAAAACGATAATAAAACACCTCTGTGACTGCAGACGGCTTTCTGTTCAGGCTCTGTTGTCTCGATATTTCTGGTTTCAGATGGGACCACAATCTCATAATTATCAGCACTGGAGAGGCTCAAGAACATTAAAACCTATTGTATCCTATAAGAACAAAGTTTTAATATGCAAAATAGTTTTTTAAATGTTTTGATTTTAAGCCAAGAGTTTAAAAAGCTTTGAACATTTTCTAAGCTTATAATTAAACTATTACAAAACCATTTAAAAGCTTGGAAATGGTTTTCAGCTTATTATGCAAGATTGGAGTTTCTCTCATTTTAAGGCTGGATTTTGCCCTCCCCAAGAAAACAATATAAACCAACTATTTTTCTTTTTCTTGTAATCTACTTCTTTAGTCACTATAACTAGGGATGCCGTCACCATAAAAACGTTAAGCCTTTTGGAAAGTTTTCAAGAAATTCAAAACGGGCCTATTTATTTGTGTGTTGGTGTGAGGAATGGTCTGAATCATGTTTAGCTTTGTTTTGATTTTTCATGTTGCAACAATATGAAAGGAATGAGATTCATAGCTGCAATGCCTATGAAAAACCTTGTATAAGAGAAAATATGTTTATATGTTAGTAGCATTAAAATATCTATTATATATCTAATTTATTAAATATCTAAATATCTATCTAAATTTCTATATACTATAACTACATATTTTGTAGGGTATTGATCTTGATGAATACATTGACGCTGGAAACTGGTCAGGGAGCCCCAGCTGCCTTATACAGTATTGTTCATCAAACTTTCATAACATTACTAAAGAAAATACACCACACTATCTTTGAGCCAAAGTTCTTAACTGATTGAACACTTGATCCTCCGGTGGAAATTGAAAGCATTAGTTTTTAAGGTTATTTTGCAAATCACCATATATACAGATTTTGCAACATGTACATTTTGTGTAATGCATTTAAACAACTTTCTTTACTGACTCCCAATTATGGGTTTTAGTTTAATTACAGGTTTACATCATCTATGAAGGGCTTTTCTTGTTTGTACAGAAGCTTCAGGTGCAGCATATCACACATGTCCAGGTGAGCGGTGCTGTCTGGGGCAATCCATAGAGATACGAGAGGAGAGCCTGCAACCAAATACCCCACATACAGCCTTTTGCACAAGCTGGAGACTTTTTTTTCTTTCTTTTAAAATTTTGGAATTGCCAGTTGTTTTTGTGTTTTCTCCTCCGACTTTCCAATTCTGTAATGCATCTCACCTTCTGGCTGCAAATCCTGCTGCCCCATCGGGGATGGTGAGAAAGTGCGACTAGTCTCCTCCAATCCTAGTCGCCTTCGATCCACCGGTCTCTTTTACTCTCTGCAGGCTACACAGCCTGCATGAGAACTTCAGCGCCAAGTTGAGGAGAGGCACATCCCTCTTGATGGCAAGCCTGTAGCTTATAGGACATTCTTATTAGTGACGAGCCTAAAGAAAGCCTGCCAATTTATCCACCCCAGCCCGCGCACTCCTAGACACAATCATCAAACCTGCGAATTCCAGCTCATACAGCTCAGTCTTTACCAATGGAATCACTTAGGAGGCCAAGACTACAACTTATCTACATAAAATGTAATTATTAATTAAAACTAAATCAACACAGGAACTTACAGAATGTTTCTTCTTGTACCATAACATTTCACAGTGTATTCACATTGTCTTCTATTACTTTATTCTATTACTTTGATTTCACATAGGTGTATTATTTTGCAAAATGTTTGTCTTTGTGAACTGAGGCATCTTCTTGCTTGAGGTTTGCTGTGCTCTACCTGATACAGTGAGCTTATTGTAGTCCTTCATAATGGCATGACACTCACAAAGGCTCTGCCAGTGGACACATTGATATTCGGCTTTCCTGAGACAGAAAGTGACATCATGCTGCCTTTATATTTGTAAATAATGAGTATTGTTTTTATTCTCCCCACAACTTCCATAAATCCTGGGGAGCATCAATTCTAAAAAAAAATGGCTCTCATACGATGTTGAAACTCATACAATACCAAAGGGGATATTTCCCAATATATCACATTAAGTAGTTTTAGCTGTGTATTGCCTTTATATTACTGTATTAATTATTATGGAATGGAAGTGGTCACGAACACTTAATATAATATTGCTGATCGCCCGATATGACAGGGCCCTGGGTGGCTCTTGAAACATTCAAGATCTCAGTAAAGCTTTGTTCCATTTTTATAACATTATTGGATCGGATGTGAAAGGGCTTTAAAAAATTATTTTGCTGGCAAAATTATCGTATTTGTTTCTTCATACTATTATAGTATATAATTATACTATTAAATATATAAAGCCAGTGTTTTTAAGCAATGGACAAATATTAGCTAAAATATTTAACCCCTGACATTAAATCTTACAGCATACTGTTTTTCTTAATGCACACCGGTGGTGTATACAATGTAAAATAACACGGGGGGGCAGCATCTTGCTAGCGAATATACTCTTGGTAGGTAAATTATGTGTAAAAACTTTAACGCCAGAGAGTATGTACACACTTATATGACAGGGAATTCCAAGTGCAGATCTAAGAAGCTGTTTCTCCCTGTTGCCAGAGTGCTGGTGCTTGTCACAGCCTTATTCCGGTTTTCACTGGATTCCGTCTTAAGGCATTCACTCCTTTCATACGGGGTTAATGTCAGGCTTTAAAATGAACAAAAATGCCAAACCAAGGTAAAGACAAGAACTGCGTAATGAATCATGGCTACTACTGCCTTTAATTTATTGAGTATGAAAACTGGTGGAAATGTCCACATTAGAATTTAAGTAGCGTAATTAAATACCGCTAGCTCCGGCAACAAAGTATGACTTTCTCCTCATTCAGAAAGCACAATCATTTCCCACACAACCTAAAAAACTCATGGAATCGACGTCAGTCTGGGCTTTACGGGTGTGGTTGGTAGTCTTTCTTTGCACTACCCTCCCAATCACACCACACAACACCGGTTGGGTAAACTGCGCCGTGTCGATGCAGCATACCACACAATCCACTTAAAGTTAGCAACAACGATCTTTCAGAATCCTAACCAAGAAAAGATCGCACACTGACGTTTATGTATTCGTCCTAACTGTGCGTTCTGAAGGGATCTTAACGCAAAAATATACTAAAGGTACAAACGTGAAATATATACGTGTTCTAGTATTTCCACAAACACTCACAAAATTATTGTCACTATTGATACACTTAAACTGCTTGCGGCGATCTTTTCCTTGTTACGTAATAGAAAAATGAGTTACTCAAACGGGTGCGTTTAAGAAGCGCTAGGGTAAATTAACAGTTTAAATAAAACAGTATCGTTAATACACCGCAAACACAGAAACATCGCTTGTTTAGAACAACGCAGCTAGCTAGTCCACACCCCCTACCCGAGGAAAAAATCGGGTTACTACCAGTCTGCATTGTCAGGAAGACTTCATATAGGTACCGTGCTCTTTTTGCTGTTCGTGTTTGGCCTGGAAAATGTGAGTTCTTAGAATGGAACATGAGCGTTATTAAATTTAAAAAAAATAATTATATCAGTTTATAACAATATATTTGTGTCCTCCTTCGACGTAAATTACCCGTTCTTTAATTTTCCCATCAATCCAAAGAGCTGACAGTAGCTGTCGGTAGACAAAGCGTTAACTTTATTTCTTAGTTCCCCTGCGAGGAGAGCTATGCGTAGGTTGCAAGCCCATTTGAGAGCGCCTTTTTCTCCTCCAATCAGCGTCCAAGGGCCTATTCCCGGCATGCCCATGCGAGGAGGGGGGGTGGCTCTAACGAATTTGAATGAAGAGACTTGCTTTCGGCGCCATTTTCGAGTGAAGAGCGATTACATCAACAGCAGCAGCTGCAGCAGCAGCAGCAGCAGCAGCAACAGTAAGCGGCAGAGTGCGGATGAACCTAAGGAGGGGGGAGTGTATCATCAAAAATCAATTTTTATTTTCTTTTTTAAACTCCAAAAATTGTGTGAAAAAATTGTAAAATATGGAATGTTATAGAGGAACAATGGGCGACTGTAGATGCGGGAGGACTTGGAGAAAGTGATGTTTAAACGGGCAAGAGAAACGTTAGAAAGAAGAAAGGGGTTTCTGACTTGGCTACGATATGGAAATCGAATATTTTAGAAAAATCTCAAAAAATATTCGAGCTTTCTTAAAAATTCTTAAAAATCTTAAAAATTTATTTCGAAGTGTGACGAATGTGATGTGTTCATTTATGCTTTGGATTTGGCTCTTTTTTGGCATTTTTTACGTTAAATTTGAGCGGGAGAGGATATGCTGGCGAGAAAATACAGTCGGCAAGGCTGTCATTGCAGTCTTGCGGATACTCGGTATTTCTGGACAAACATCGTAGTTGATAGACGTTATCGATTTTGGTTAAACATACGTTATTTTATTTTTATAGAAAATAAATGACTGGCGGTTTTAATGTGATTTTCGTCATTAAACCACTCTGGGAAGTAACTTTTTAAAATTATTAAATCAGAATCTTTACCCTGCTGACTCAAATGGATTCTACTACAATTTGGAAAATTTATATATTTTTTTTCTTTTCAGACAAGGTAAGTTATGTAGCTAGCAGTCCAGGAGTTATTCATTTTTTACGTATTCTATTGGGATTTGGACTCGGCGAATGGTATTTTAATAATTTGTCAGCTCCTAGCTAAATAAGAAACAATCGGTTAGCTAACTGATTAACTTAAATTCCTGTTAAATCATCTGGCTAATCTGTCGTTTGTGATTAGTTCAAGATACTGTCATTACTAGACTCTGACGCGGTGACGACGTTGTTTACTTTTCTGGTGAAAGTCGTCAGGCTAATGATGGTTATCAACCTCTTGTTAAATTTGCGTCTCACGGTATATTTTATGATATTACTCAAGTATCTGCTGCCAGGTCGTTAGTAAGATAAGTTGGCATTGCCGTAATCCGTTCCCACACTTTTTGCGTTATTACTGTACCTGGCAAATTGTGCAATTAGCCCTCTGGTGATATAGCTAGCTAACCTACTTGCTATAACGGGTAGCTAGTTATTTGTCATTCATTTAAAGCCAGACGGTTGCCAATATGGGGTAGTGGTAAACTTTTAGTTATCTACATATTAATTTTTCCCAATATACTCCCATACAGCCCCCGTTTTATAGCGCATAAATTGCTGCTCGGAAGAATATTTTTAGTTTATTTTTTTAACAGTTACCGTCGAATATTGTCATTGTGTTCAAATCCAGTCGTTACTTTAAACATGGTTTTAATTGTTAATGTTGGCTAGCTAGAAATTAACCGCATATATAAAATCACGATGTAGCAAATATTTGTAATTTTGTTAGTTTAATTCAACTTCTGACTCGATACTCCTGATAGATACATATTTTTGATCGTAGTATCAAACTGTAAAAGCTTTTCAGTTTTAGTCGGGGCTAACGCTTTAGATTTCAGTCGATGAAATGTAGCTAATACTCTTAGTATTGTTAGCTGCAATGTTGTCTGTTAAGAGCTTGTGGTTGCAATTAGGTAGATTGTCAGATGCAGAACTGAGAACGTTGCTCAACTCGAATCTTGCCTATCAAATCTCAAATGAAGAGCAATGGTTATATGTCGTTTTCTTGCGATAAACGCCTCAAACGTGAGTAAACTAGTTTATACTACATTTTAATTTGGCTACGTCAATGCGGTGTTCGTTCTCACCAGTTTTACCTGTGGTCAGTCTCTGTTTAACTAATCGATGTCACAAATGGACTTGAAATACTTTGAAATTGCTCTTCACACCAGTCTAGACCACTTGGACTATTTCGTCTTACTTTACGTATTCGTAACGGTTCCCAACTATTTTTTTGAGGAAATGCGTAGTTGAAAGGCTGGTTGAATTTTCTGAATAGTGTGAGGTGTAGTTATACGTTATGTTTTCTGTGGTTGAATGTTGTAATGGCGACTAACGGAAGATAATTTTCACGAGCCGTATAATGTAAATGATAAATTAAATCCACATTGTGTTACGACACTATGATTTTAAAACTATTTTGTGAGTATTGTCGAATGACAGATACTATACCCGTTTTATTCTTGGGGGAGGGGGGTTACTTGCGTCATTTTATTATTTAAATACAGACTGGTAGTCTAAATGGTTTATTTTATTCCCCCCCTTTTTTCCCTCTTTCCCTCTGTAGGCTTGAGTACAACAATTTCCAACAGTTGAGTGACGCGTGTCGCTTAATTTGAGTGAATAACTATTTTTTGTTAAATATTTATAGAAAAATCGTCTTTTCAAGTTCTTGGTTGTTTGTTTTTGTATAATTAATCGAAGGTATTTGTTTAAAAAATGACTACGTTCCAGTGGATGTTTTTTTAAGTGATGCACCTTCTCTAAGGGGAACCTGGTGTTGCTTATATCTGCCAAATCTAACCTAAAGGGGAATTACCTTTCTAAACCCTTCCACGTGATATGATTTTGTCAAAACTGAGCTGTTTTAACCTATCCCAAAGGTTGATGTCCATGCATTTCTGGTGTTGTTTTTTTTGCTTCCTTAGTTGTATGTTTTAAGCCCTTTGTTTTATCTTTATCCGTTGCATAGTATAATGGGATGCGTGATGTGGATTACAAAGTTCAAACCGGTTCTTTGTTGGGTTATTGTGAGGTGTAGTGTTGTTTTAAGTAGGGTTCTATGTGACTCTTGGTGAAAGTGGATTTTTCTATGTATAGTGGTGTGACCAAAAGTACGAAGTCTCTTTATTTCATTTTGTCTTTTGGTTATATTTTCATACGTTTATGGAAATGAGAATAGAAACATTCGATGTATTGACCCATATACAGCTAAGCATTTTTCCGTAAGTTTTTAGTTGGAAATTTGTTTAAGTCTAACCAGTGCCCTTGGTCAAGGAGAATTTTAGGAAATTTTGTATTAGGATTTTCTCACACCCTGTTCCTCCGAGGGTCAACTGCTTACAGCCAGCCAGCATGGGACTGCTATCAAAGTTGAAGGACAGTAGTCTGCTGATGCGTTTTAGTCAAAAAAGGATAAGATGGATCATTCAATTTGTGGAGGGAATGTTTTGTATTTGTGATGGGATGTGTATCAAGGTATTTCTATATGGGATAAAAACAGTTTAAAGCTTTTGTATTGCTTTTTGTGGACTATGATCTTAATTTATTTAAAAGTTGTTTTTCAGTCTTTTGGTAAATCGGCAAAATCCTAAAGGAAAGGTGTTCCAGTTTGGTGTGCGTGGAATAAAAAAAAAGTAATGGCCAATATGCATAGGGATGAACATTTATATACATATTCATTTGTATGGAGACTCAAAACTGACCTTGCAGAGCAAAAAGTTTTTCATATTTTTTGTGTGTAGTTTATTTAGCTGTGCAAATGCAAATATGCATTGCATTTTCCTGGTTTTGTATCATTAATCATGATGCAATACCAACTATTTCCATCCATGAATCATTTCTAGAGTCGTTATTGTTGTACGTTTATTATGTTGACCGAGTAGGTGATTTAGTATTGACATTTTCTGCTGGGGATAATTTTACAATTTGTGAATGTAACTTGGTTCCTGTTCTGTTTTAGTGGACAACTATCTTCCATAGAGAGAAGAGTACACGGTTTACTGATTAGTGTGAACTAATTTTTGGCCTGTAGTGCATCCTATTTTCTAGACTTGTCTGTTACATTTACTCATAGTTTTGCTCCAATTAGCTTGGCTCTATTAAAATGTATATAAGAAGTAATTGTAGTTTTAAAAAAAAAAGTAGTTTCTTTAATTAGTTTACAGAAATTGTCAATCTAAAGTACTTTTCCATGGCTGTGTGTTCAGATTTATATTGATAATAGTTTGGAAATGCTACTACTGTAAAAGTAGCTGTTCAGAGTTGAATGATTCCTTTTTGCACATATCTTATTCACAACAATACATACTACAGTAGTTTTGCATTGAGGAAAACATTTGTGGTATTCTACTGGGAGGTGAGCATTTGTAGAAGTGCTCTCTTTGATATTTACATCATGTTTAAATGATTTTAGAATCTGTATGTAATAAATATTACTATCCAGATTGTTTTCAGTGCAAAGCATTCAGATTGCATCGACGACTCACGTTTTTCATTTTTTTTGTAGCTGCAATAATTGTTCAGTTTGCAAGATATTGTAATATACTGTATAATGCGGGCTGATGCTTTTTTTTAAAGGTCTTTATTTTTAAGATATTGGAAAATATGACCTTTTTTCAGTTCCTTAATTTATAAATGTAAATACTGAATTGGGTAGGATTATTAACATGTAAGAAATGGTCAGCTTCTCACTTAATTTCCCCTCATGGGAAAATACACTCAAACGTAATTAAATCATTTGCATTTAAAAAAAATAAATAGTTGGGTTAAGATTAATTTTTTTGCTAACTTCCTGATTGCTGGGGAAAGAAGCAAGCTGGTTTACTTGCAGTGTTATCCCAGTCTTTCAGTTAGCCATTTAAATACTTCATATTAAACATGTCATGTTCCCAGCTGAACTTGATGTGCCTTCGGGTTTTCATAGTCTTGTTGTGGCATTTGTCAAAGGGAAACGTGATTAATAAGTGTTTTTCATTTCCTCTATAGAGAACAAAAGCATGGATTAATACTTTGATGGGCTAGTTTGATAGGCTAGTTCCTCTCATATTCTTATCTGAGACTCTTTAAAATGGTCAAACAAGGCAGTGTGTTTTGTTTATTTTATGTAGGTTAGAACAGTGGTATTCCAATTGTGAGACGCGCCCCCCTGGTGGGGTGTGGTATAGCGTTGGGGGTGGGCACGTTGTGTACGGTTTAGTAAGATGAACGTAGCCCAAACTCCTAACAGGAGGTTATACAATGTATTAAACATTGTATTAAATAGAAGTCTGCGTTATTTAAATGGGAACGACAGTCACCGTTCAGTTTAGTTTCTGATTACCTGTAGTTTAAAAAAATGCTGTTTAGTTTTTTTTGTGTGTGTGTGTGTGTGTGTGTGTGTGTGAATATGGATCGGTATTTATATGATGGTGTTCACAACGAAAGGCAGAAGCAGACTCCAAAAAAATTATAATTTGAGAATACGGTGAGGCCTATTTGGATTTAGGGTTTTCTTCCATTTCAGTTAACGGTGAACTTCAGCCAGAACGTGTATTATGTGGAGTAACTTTTGCCGAAATTATCCTTGTCTGACACAGATATATATTGTCTGACAACACACTCTACAGTCAAAGTTCTGGCATGTTAGAAGCTACCGACGCACTTCTAATTTTTTGTTTGCAATCCTGTTCTTATGCACTCTAGCTTGACTAGACTATGGACATATCAATAATTTAATTGAGAATGTTTTATAGTTTTAAAATGAACTTTTATAAATAAATACATTTGTTGAACTCTGTTGGGGTTTGTATGACCAAAGACTGCTTCTTGGTGGGGCTCAGCTAGTTTGAAGACCGCTGGGTTACAGAGTCATGAGAAGAGAACCCACGTTGTCCGACAGTTTCATTTTGGTTGCTGGCTAAGGATTCTTCACCATTCCATTTCAGTTTGCATTTCAGGATTCAGTGACGTTTATGCTCTTTGTATGCATGTTATATTTTAAACTGGTAAGGATACATATATATTCACACACATATATCATGTTGTATTCATGTTCTTTTGTGTGTGATTGGATGTACTGTAATGGTATACAAGTTCATTGGTTTCAACAAGATTCTTATACTGAGTGCATATTTAGATGAAGGCAGTTTTTTATATTATTGTTGTTGGAGTGAGAGGCAAGGACTTTTCAGAGACAGGAAGTAAACTCTGGAGGCCCAATGCCCCAGTGTCAGTTCAGAGATCAGGTGAGGGGAACACAGAATTTTAGTGTTATCACACCTCTTTGATTTTCCCATTACTGCCCAATATATTTTTTGACTTGAGTTAATGCTAAGAGAGCAGAATGTTGCATTTAAGTGTTTTTTGTTCAATTAACAGAATTAAAGCAGTATTTCAATTGGTGGATTTCTTGCTAGCCTTCAAACTCTTGGCTAAATTGTATTAGTATTTATTAACTTGATAATGGTTGGTTTTTTTTTTGTATTTTAATAAGTCAAAATATATCTACCTTTTTGTTTTAATTTATTTGTTTTAATTTAAATGGTTTGTTGTTGTTGGCTCTGCTCGTTTGTTACTTTAGTAGATATTGAAATGGAAAAATGCAAATGCTGCATAGGATGTGGAACCTGAACCCTTTCTGCCTTAACACTGTTTGGATTCCTATATTATTAATACCCATTACTCTCCAATTCAATTTAGTACTTCTATTCGATACTCTCCCTTGGTGACCAAAAATTAGGGTTTAGATTTTTTTTAAATTGCATATTGCCGTGCATATATGGAAATGTATATAAATATTCTATATATATTCTGTACAATGAAAAAAGTTATATACATTGAACATTTATTGCTTGATGTAGTAAAGGTGTCAGCAAAAGTCACGTTTGTCATAATCCTATGCTTCTACCAGTAGTTGACATAAAAATGAAGAAATGATGAAACTGGTTAGGTAAACTACCCAAGAATGTATGCCTGTTACTATACTGAATCCAAAAGTTGTGGGAACACTGGAGGGGTGTGTGAGCCACAAATCCTCGATTTCACGTCAGTGATTGTAAGGAACTCCATGGTTCTGTGTATATATGTATGTATGTATATATTCATATTCTTTGTATCCCTATAGTGGACTGTAAACATAGTAGCTAATTTTAGTTGTCTTTTGTTATGAACGTCAGTCGTACCTAGAATACTTAATGCTTAAAAAGCAATAAATATGCGTTTTGGTGTTGAGGTTTTCCCGAGAATGTCCATTGACCAGTTATAGTAGTTGGCATTTTTTGACATTCTTGTATAATATTCATTTAATATTGGTCTTCTGTATAAGTTTTTTGTATTCTAAAACGGTTAATTATATTTTTAAAGAACATCATATGATTCAGAATTTTTTTTTCCTTTTTTAGTTTTCGTTTCAAAAGTTTTTTTGATGTGTATATAATACAGAAATTATTTTTTGTTAAATTATTTTTAATAATGCCATGTAACCCTTAACTTAGCTTTGTTAATGTTAACATTGAGTAAATTGATAGGTAAGGGAGGTTTTTGATTGGGGGGGGGGGGGGGGGGGGGGGGGGGGGGGGGGGGGGGGGGGGGGGGGGGGGGGGGGGGGGGGGGGGGGG
>JAOVYW010045270.1:8717-25419 GCA_025775045.1 Hiodon tergisus
GGAGGGGTTGGGGTGGGTTTCCTGAGTGAGTGAACGAGATTGCTAGCTAGCCGGAGGGGTTGGGGTGGGTTTCCTGAGTGAGTGAACGAGATTGCTAGCTAGCCGGAGGGGTTGGGGTGGGTTACCTGAGTGAGTGAATATGAAATGATCAAGTGACGAGTTACCAGCTTTGCTGTCAGGTCGACCAGCCTACCACACTGAACTGCTGCATTGGCTGGAAAAAGATTGTGAGCATTAGTACTACATCCCGTGTTGTTTCTACCCAATCACTACAAGATATATCAATAAACATATGCATAAATGTATTTCCACGTTGCTTCACGTGTGTATTTATTTTTGTTAGAAGGTTAGAACTACACATAGACAGATTCTTAGCCGGCAGTGGGGGAGAGCCAGGGGGCTTGAAGTGCCCCTCGAGTCACATGATCACATGATAGGCATAAGTACAAAAAGTGTTGTTAGTCTTAAAATTCTCAGTGTGGTGGCAGATTATTTATTTTTTGTTTTAGTTCAATTACCCAACAGACAAACATGAGGGACACCATCATGGGGTATAATTCACGACCTTACGGCTTTTAGCTGCAGAGACTAACAGAGATCTGCCATAGTCAAACACTTAATGAAACGTTACCATAGTTTAAACAAAAACGTTTAAATAAACTACATAATATTATAGAAAGAACAGGGATGCCAAACATTTAAGTGTTTCAGTTCAGTCGGCTGCCTAATATTAATACGAGGGGTAAGTAGGTGAGTTCCATCTGGGGGGAAGCCAGAAGCCAGAGAAATTTTCACCTGAAACAATATACAATAAACAATATATCTAGAGCCATAATCACTATGCATAAGTCTATGTAAAATTGTCATTTTAATTAATGCAGGTTGATTCTTTAAAAAACGTTTAGTTTAGTAACTGCCACACTGGTATATGATATCATAACAATAGGTAGCAATTTCACTCAGTTGTGTATCTGTTTGTTCTCATTTGAGTTGAGAAAATAAACAAAACGTCCATCATTCTCAGCTTACCAAAAAAGTGGCAGGGTCAGTCTCTGAAAATGGCAGCTCCTGCCTTAACTGTCACTATTTTACCATAAGGTGCCACATTACATTTAAACAAGCTATTTTTCTGCATTTATAAGCATACCTCTACCCCTGAGTAGCATCATTTTTTTTAAAGAAAAACTGAATAAGCTTCTCCGCATCTCTGCTAAAATCTTGGTATAAGTATGTGAGTCACATTCAGTTCATTCAGTAATTGCTTGCTTTTCCTAAGTCTAAAGCAACCTCGCCAGCAGGCATGTGTGGTCCCCGTTTTTTCGCCCAAAACGCAAGTCATAAGGTCGGGAGATTGGGATCCTAGCAGTTAGTAGCTAAAGCTAACTTAATTAAAAAAGTGGCTAGTATTACAGAAAAACAATTAAACAGTTTAACTTAATTTACCAATCAAGAGGGACATAAAAAAAACAGCATGGCTCGATCAAACTAACTTACAAACAGACCTCTTCCACAACTGGCAGCTCAAATCACTGCGTGTGTCCGACGTGCCACTCTCTCTGGTACTCTGGCAATACAAGAGATGCGAGGAGCATTTTCCCTGTGCAACTTGGCAGCAAAAATTTAATCTCGTCAGCAGATCAGACTTTACGCTTTTTAAATTTACGTCTGATTTAGGCTATTTAGGTTGGGAATAAATGTCATGATTCTGTTTATCCATACATATATATACTTGTGTGTCTGCAACGCGGCTTGTCGTGAACGGTGACGTAACGCCGTTGTGGAAGTTGCGGTGGAAAAAAGCCAAGGGTTGCACAGGGCGTGTTACATGTGCGCAGAAAAGTTACTGAGATCAGGTCGGATAGGGCGTGTTACATGTGCGCAGAAAAGTTACTGAGATCAGGTCGGACAGGGCGTGTTACATGTGCGTAGAAAAGTTACTGAGATCAGGTCGGACAGGGCGTGATACATGTGTGCAGAAAAGTTACTGAGATCAGGTCGGACAGGGCGTGATACATGTGCGCAGAAAAGTTACTGAGATCAGATCGGACAGGGCGTGATACATGTGCGCAGAAAAGTTACCGAGATCAGGTCGGACAGGACGTGTTACATGTGTGCAGAAAAGTTACTGAGATCAGGTCGGACAGGGCGTGTTACATGTGCGCAGAAAAGTTACTGAGATCAGATCGGAGAGGGCGTGTTACATGTGCGTAGGAAAGTTACTGAGATCAGGTCGGACAGGGCGTAACACATGTGCGCAGAAAAGTTACTGAGATCAGATCGGACAGCGCGTGTTACATGTGTGCAGAAAAGTTACTGAGATCAGTTTTCAGGAGACGCATATCAGAGCATTGCTGGTGTACAAAGTGCCATTTTTATTCTTACGCAGAGATTTCTGCATCACCTTACTCAATACAAATGGTCCAAAATGCCTAATAAAATATTTTCAAAAAATCTATACTTTATGCAAATAAAAATAAATAACTTAGAATTTCATACATACATTTAGTGGGTTCAAACAATTCACAAGTACACCATAATTCAACTGCATTACACTAAGCATACTTTTCAAAAGAAAAGTAGAAGATCAAACGAAAATTTGTATAGGCAATATGACAAGCATTTGAAAAAGGTTTAGAAGTAAATTACTACCTTAATTCAAGGACAGGGGGGGGAAATGTAAGGTTTGCTAAACATCTATGCTAAATTACATGGTAGACAATTCACCAGAGGCTTGAAACCCTTTGAGAAACTTAATGTAAATGCTACAGTAACATTCATCTTCCCAACATTCTGGAATACAAAACTCTGCCAACCAAGCAGCTTGAACAAAGACCACTGGCCATTTGGTGTTTTCATGCAACCACATTTCTATTTAGTACCAAAGAAATTACCGTTAAAGGACACCGTAACAGGTTCTTGGGGTAGTTTGCTTCAGAAAATAGAAAAACCTAAATAATTCCCATACATTTTAAATATACTGGCAAACAGACTGTGAGACAAACACAGTCTTCCACGCTTATGTCCAAGAGCCTAGCCCTTACAAGTTATGCAAGGTTATTAAAAAAACAAAACAAAAACAAAACTTAAGTAACAAGCCAAAATTTCTCGAAAAAGGAGAACCGTTACCACGCTATAATCCCACTTGCCCATCACAAAATTCTGTTTGGACGTTGTGGAATCTTGTTTCATATTTTCCAAACATTGGAATCCCGCCTCAATATGTAGATCCCTCATTGTCTGTCTGAGCAGAAGGCAGGGGGTCATCTGTTTTCAAGGAAGGAAGCACGTTTCCTGCACTGGGGCTAGGAGTAACCACCGCTGTATCCAAAGTCTTTGATATCGTCAGACCGGATTGGGAAGGGATTCTGATGGCATTCAAAACAGCGCCATCTGGGCTCACCATTAATCTACTTGAGGCAGAGCTGGTAAGCACTGCTGGATCGGTGAACTGTAGTGGAAACTTGTGAGGAATGACATATGAGGAATTGGTTACACCCAAAGGCATAGTTGTGGATTCAGATCTTACCGTTCTGACTGATGGCCCAGGTGCTATAATAACAGTGTTGTTGGTTGGTTGGATGGTTGCTATGGGCAATACCTGTCTCCTACCTTGGGTACTGCTGATCGGTAGGACTGTTGCAACAGGCACAGATTGTATCCTGGTGACTGTGGACCCTACGGGTGAAACAGCTGCTGCGGGTAACACCCCTGTTCTGGAGACTAAGCTTCCCATTGGTGGCATGTCCGATGTCAGTTTCACCTTTGGTAATGCATTTGTAAGTCCTATATGCAAAGGTGATTTTTCGGTACTTTGTGAACTTCTTATTGTCTGGGCAGTGAGTACAGTACAGTCTTTCATCTGGTTACCGGCGGCATGTAAAGCAGCAGCGGATATGCCTTTCTCTTTAGCGGATAACTGAACTGAAGGCATTACTCTGGGACTAGACAGCCTTTGTCTAACAGTGAATAGCTTTGAAACATTGGGAATTGAAGTGGTGTTATTAGTTGACAGTGAAACTCTCACAGCATTCCCAACAGCAGCCCTCTGCGAAGTGGCAAGTGTGTAAGATGGATCTACATTGACAGTGGAAGTTGGCAGCGGTATATGTAATTTATGTAGAGGCTGTGCATTCGGGGTTGAATTTGTAGGGCTTTGTGGAACAGACGGGGCAGGAGCTAGTGGACCAGCAGTGTTTGTACTCTGCTGGGAACCAGGTGAGGAGGTTGCAACTTGGGGGGTAGACAAAGACACTGGGTTGGATATGAGGAGCATATGGCTCCCAGGCCCAAGGCCTTGAGCAGGGACGATAAATCTGGTGTTGTTGATTAGAATTTGGGTTCCAGGAGAAAGATGAGTAGCAGTGTTGATCATAATCTTTTGTTGCATGGTGGCGGTGGATTCACCTTGGGGTGGGACTGTGGAGCTCTGTGCAGGTTGGGAAGAAGCAACAGTGTTGCTGGGCATTTGTGAGGGGATGGAGGTGCTATTAGTCTGAGACTGGGAAACGGCAGGTGTGAGAGGAGACATTTTAAAGGGAATCGATTTTGTTATGGAGGATGCCTCAATCTTTGATTTACTGAGGATGTGACCTGCTGTTGGAGACCTAACTGGAAGTGTACTTATCAAAGCAGGGTCTTTATTGACCGGACTTTGCACTGGTTTGCCAACATCAGGGACCAATGAGGGGACAGGTGAGGAGACACACCGCTGCTGGGGAGGGGCTGGAACAGCCGAGGTTACCAAATTCCCAGTTTTCAAAGTGGAGAATGTAAGGGTTCTGCCATCCAAAGATCCACTTACTTTACCCAGGGCCATATTTTTTGCAGTATTGCTGCCGGTAAGGGTACTATTATTGTGAACCAAAATTAGACCACTCGATGTAGATGTCACAAAGCCTGCCCTGGATGTAGTCACACATGTGCTTTTTGAATCCAATTCCGGCACGCCAACTTGCTCACCATGGTTCAAGTGCTCTGGTGGCAACTTGGCAGACAAACCTTGTATCAGCCCAATAGTCTGCACATTCTGTAAGGAGCTGGTGGAAGTGTTGCCAATGGTTTGATCAAGGTTTAGTCTCATCTTCACGTTCTTTACTTTGGATCCAGAGGTCAGGGACATTGCCATAGCATCAGCGGACAGCATCTGCCTTGGAATGCCAACGGCAGAGTAGTCAACAGAAGCAGGAGTCTGACTGATATACATCAGCCTTGGAGCAGGCATGGAGGTGGAATGAGATGAAGAGGGGACGCTTGATGACACCACAGGAGCAACACTAGAAGGTGCTGAGACTAGGATGACTCTCTGCAAGGGTGGCCTGTCTGCTAATCTTCCTTCCATTTCATCCATCTTAGTTGAAAGCTGAGTGGCACTTGGTGCTGGGGAAATCTGCTTCAGTACCATGCCGATTTTGCCAGATGACGTCGGTAAACTGATATTGTTTTGAGGAACGGCAGGCATTGCCAAATTGGCGGAAATCGATGGTTGTGCAGTTGTGTTACACTTGCTTGAATCTAACTGTGCAGTATTCTGGCTTTGATTTAAGGCCAAATGAACACCAGTGCCAATCCCCTGACCTGAACTGAGTGGAACAGAAAAGGTAGGAGGAGGCAGAGGTAGCCTGGTGAACGGTGAAGGTCTGCCAAGCATTGGAGCAGTTAGCGGTGATGCAGTTGCTGCGTTGCTGAGGACCGCAGGAGCAGTGGAAGCTGCTGAGGGGGAGGATTTGGAAACTAGAAAGGCTTGGAACTGCGGGGAAATGGTAATGACAGGGCTAGGAGCCAAGGAGCCAGAAATTGTTTGGTTTGAAGTCTGAACCTTGACCACCCCTGTGTTGCCCCCTCTGGTGGTGACAAGGATTGACTGCGAGTCCCTGATGCACACCGTCTTAAGTTCTTGTTTGGGATCAGGAGCTTTGCTGGAGCTGGCTGCCGTGCCACATGAAATGGAGGATCTGTTTGGAATTAAATTCTTAACATTACTAGTTTTGGAAACGGGAACACTCATGTAACAGGATGTCTGGGATACTGGCAAGCCGGGGGAAACTGCGGCAGTGGAAGGCCCCGTGCTGCAGGCTTCGGTCAAAGGAGCCACCTGCTGAATAGGAATCTTGTTTGTATCGCTAGGCCTGGGGATACCAGGCACATTGGGCAATACAACAGATGTACTGGAGGTGGGAGTGACAGTCTGTTGCAGAGGGTCCTTTGTAGTAGGTAGTATGATCACCTGCTGCATTATCTTTTCCCCCGTCTTCTGATCCAGCACCGGCTGCAATGCAATCTTCACTGGACTGCTGCCTTTCCTGAGTCGATCCAAGCCATCTGGCATCTTGTAGACAATGTGCACAGGATTCTTTGGTGAAGATGCTGGCGGCGGCACCTGTGCAGGACCGGGCAAGGGTTTAGTGGCTCGAGGCTGAACCTCGGGTTTGTTTTGCATCTGGTTGGCCAAGAGTGCAGCGGCTGTCGGCTGACTGATTAAGGTCACTTTGTTCCCTACGCTCTTAGCTAACAAGGCCTGAATGGGCTTGGAGGCCTTAGGAAAAACAGCCACAGGTGTCATAATCTTAGAGGTTTCTGCAGCCGAGTTCTCCGTCGCTTGGGATCGCTCCCCGGCTTCAGCGTCTTCCTGCGCCGCAGGTGAGGTGCGTTCCTCGCCGCCAGCCTTGATTCTCTTCATCAGAGTCCATTCCTCTTCCGCGGTGCCGCTGTGTCCTCGCTTAGCGTTCCTGGTAGGTGGTTTATATTCATCCGAGTGAGCGGTTTCTCGTCGCAGCGTGCGGCTGTTCCCGGATGACTCCGTCGCTTGATGCTGAGCATCCTCTGGAAAGCACAAGCCACTTTTAATAGTTTTCGAAGGATTCTTTTGTCGCCAATATAGTAGACCGCAACATATAAGATATTAAGGGATAATATAACACCTGTGCCAAAGGGTATAGAACTTTTTTTTTTTAAAACAAGGCAGATAAACAAAGGTATTCAAATGTCTTTATTCTCTAACTAGCTTTCTGCGTTGTAATATTCCTACACCACATTTTGTGGACCAGATACATCCCATCCATATTCAAATTCCAAAGTGTTACGAGTGACAGTCACCGAGTGCTGACCTGCTTTCCTGGGATCCTTCTTCAGTGACTGGTCCCTTTTCTCTGACTTGTCAGTCATTTTGGAGCCTTCAGCAGAGACCTGGGGATCTTTTCCCATCCCTCCATCCCCGTCGTCCCCAGTCCAGTTCTCTCTGACAAAGCTGTTGTACTCGGGATGCTTTTTGAAATCGTCATAGTCCTTTTTTAAACGTGCCCTGAACAGGAACATAACCAAGACCTTTTCATCCCTACTGTGGCACAGACAAAATGCTAAATCGACAAGTTCATAACAGCTGATAAACTCTCCAGGCACAATTCGGACTGGACTGGGTTTAAACTGCATGCCTCTTGAGTTTAACAGTTAATGTACAGAACATAAAACACTCCCTCTGAGCACCACCGTCCATCAACTACAGCACAATTCTCCTAAACATTTTGTAACACTCACGTCGAAACGTACCATAACATAAGAACGTCTCAATAGCACTGAAGTACTCATTTGATTCCCCACACTGTCAACGCTGTAGATGTCGTTACCTGTTCCTTTGGAAGGCCTTGACCAATTTGGGCTCCCAGGGTGAGAGCTCGTTGAGGAGCCTGATGAGGGTGATGTGTAGGTCCTTCACCGCTTGCCTCCTGAGGTACCACTTCCCCTGTGGAGCATCACGTGCGCCTCATTAGGATGTTCCAGGAGACTACAGCCCCCCGCTCACAAACTGTATCCCCACCGTCGATTCTCCCCTCAGCATCACCTAGCAACTAGGACTACTGTAGGAGTCTTTAACATGAAGGGGTTTTTTTTTTGCCATTGATTGGTATTTCACTCGAGTTTTAACTTGTTGACTTTGTTTTGGTATTATTATAGGAATTTTTTTCTAAGCCTAAGAAGTTATTTCACATTTTAAGACCTTTATATAGTTTGCATGAAATGCCAGTAGAGATCAAATCTTATGGAACGCCGGCATTTGAGTAACGTTCAGTAAATACTCGGTACTTACGTACTTAATAAGGTAATGAATAGCTGTGCAGGATAGTTAAACCTTTACATGCATTCACTTTTAAATAACAGCCTCTTTTGGATTTATGTCATTAATTCCTGGGACCACAAGAAAAATGCACTTGCATTTTATGTATTTGCTTGGCCATAGGCCAAGCGTCACACCTGTCCCATTCATGCAACAGGACATTAACTTAATTCAAGGTAAACACCCTTCCTCAAGAGGACAGCACTATGCACATAAATGACCATTACACTTTTAAGGCTGAAATTCCGCGTTAGAATTTGTGTTCCCTCTCTTACTAACAGATTTCTTTTTGGTGCTTTCAAACTCTTCGAGTTCATCTTCGGTTTTGCTGATCAGCACTCTGAGTTCCTCCAGACTTGAGCACACCAGCTGAAAGAGGCGCAGAAATCAGAACGAATCACCGTCACATTCTGTAATTCACACCTTAAGATAGCGTTTCCAGAGTTTCCATACGCCGGGTATTGCTTTGTGCCTCTACAGCCGAAAACAATACAGGAAACGGCTGTGTGGGAGACAGCCTGGAGTCACACCTTCAAGCTGTCTGGGACACACCCAGCCCCATCCTGACTGACAGGCAAGCTGTGGAGCCACACCCACAGCCATGAGTGTGGTTTTGCTAATTTACGCCACACTCCAGTGTTAGCGATTCAAAGACATTTTTTAAAAAATGGAGAGTTAGACTGATAAATTTAAGAAAGCATGCCCTGTGTCTGACTGCTTCCGAACTGGCAACGCATGTCTAAACAGTATGTACCTTTAGGGTAGGCAAAACTTAATACATAGTTTGTAACACAATATCAAATGCAAATTAAAAAGTCATACTTTACTAAATCAAATCATTTTGCCGCAAAACATGCATATAATCCAACGATCGACTTTACCTTAAACGTAGGTTCTGCAGGGAGTTTGGGACCAGTTTTTCTCTTCTTTTCCGCCAACTTTTTGGACTCTAACTTTTTCCCTAACAAGGTTCAAGCATAAAACGGGACGTTATTAACTCATTAATAGTTCTTCTCAGCTTATTCTACTTGACTAAAATGGCATCCCCCTTGGCTGTTCCAAAAAGAGTGGATGAGACTTTTAGTCTGAGGTTGATGAGAATATTGTCCAGGAAGAAAATTCTGTACCAAACAATCATTTTACTTATACATTGATTTAAAAATAAAACGTGCAGATAGAAGCAGTACACATGAAAATAATATCAATGTGGATGGCAAATATGTTTTGGACGAATGTGTTGGCCACTGATTTCAGCTCCTCAATATAATAGTGCTCAGTATCGATATAACACAAAGAAACACTGTCTGTAGCTATGCATACAGTAGCGTTAAATTTGACAATGTGGTTGAGAGAGGCGTAATCCCACAATGACATGTAAACACACTTTGGGCTTCCAATACAGGGAGATGGTGTTAATTGTGGAGCTGACTGTATCATTGGCGTCAATGTCCCCGTCTCTGACTGCCTAAGCTTTCAGGACCGCCTGGAATCCCGCCTGAAATAGGTACCTTTGTCCCAGTTCCCCCTCCAACCAATCCATTCTGGAAGCTGCTTTTACTTTTAATAGCAATTATATATTTTGGTTGCATCAAGGAAACAAGTGACTTACAGTTGCTCTGTCAGTCTGCTGTTTAAAGTTATTTGGTGCAATAACTATGAGGGTATAATTATGGTAATTAACTATGAGGGATGGGAACTTTTTCAATGCCTGGCAGTGCAAAGTCAGCAGGTCACACCAATGATTTTACAGAAATTTTATATACACATCACATTGTACTTAACAATTCAACACAACAGTTTATCACAAAGATGCATTTATGGGGTGCAGACCCCCCCCCCCCACCCCCACCTTCCCCTGGGGAGAAACGCGTAAAGCCACTGGATCTTTTACGTTCTGAGAATCAATCGCACAATCCTCACCTGACTTCGGCTTCTTCCTTTTTCCTTTTTTCTTCTCAGCGGGGGCTGCTCCCTGGGGATTGCCTTTGGCAGCCTTGTCCCGGCTGAGCTCGGTCCCACCAGGTTTGGACTGCCCTTGCCCCTTCGCTCTCTTTTTCTTCCTTTTTTTCTTCTTCGTCCTGGTTTGGCTTGTCACGCCCTCGGACGAGCTCTCCTGAGGGGAGTGCTGCTGGGAAGAGGCTGCCTCGGGTGCCGGGGTTGTGAGGAAACAGTGGCGGTGCTCCTGCTCGGTGGGTGTGCCGGTGCCACAGGCTGGGCAGGGGCCCTGGGCCTCCGCAGGCGTCTGGTCACCCTCAACACGGATCTCCCCACGAATCAGTTCCCCAGTATTCTCATGCAATTTCCTTTCAGAGTTGTACATGCATGGTTCACGGGAATTTTCCAAAGACTCTTCCTTTTTCATTGCATGTTTTTGCTCCACCTCTGTAGCCCCTACCTCCACACACTTACTGTTGGTGTCAGTTTCTTGCTTAAGTGGAAGGAGGACGTTAATGGAGACTTTTGGGTCTTGCTTGACTGGAGAGTCGTCCCCATTTTGCGGCAGGTCGTCCTTCAGCCCCCATGAACACAACGTGCTGCTACCCTCTTCCTTTCTACACCGCTTCTCCGTCTCCGCGGACAGCGGACAACACCTGCCCATTCCCTCAGCCACTTCATCCTGCTTCAGCTTCTTAACCCGGATTGGTGGGAGGGGGAACTCAGGGGGCATGCTAGGACTTTGGCAGTAGATGCGTAAATCTGCCCCACAGAAGTGAGGAAAGTGAATATAGGCGTTCTCACGTCCATCGTACCCCAGGATGGATTCTCGGCACTCGTGGATGGGCTGGCCAAGCACGGCGTCCTGCACCTCTTTCTGGGTCTGATACACAAAGTCACACAGGCCTTTAAGCAGCCACACTCGCTGGTTGAATGGCAGAAGGTGGAAGGGCTTCTCTTCAATGGGGCTGACCTCCCCCAAGATTCTGAAGAACTGGGGGCAGAGGCCAAGCTTTTCGGCGCACGCCACCGTGTCCTCAGCCTGGCCCATGAGCTGGTACCAGCCGAGGACCTTGTGCCGGAGGGATGCTTCCCAGCGCCGGTACGTCAGAGCAGGCCGGCGGTGTAGAGTGGCTCGTCTCTGGGGGTGGCACAGCAGCGAGGTCATGACCTTAGCCAGGAAGGCACTGCATCGAGGCATGAGCAAGCAGCGCTCCAACTCAAAGAAGACTATCTCAGGCAGGTTGAGGGTAGACTGCGCCAAGCACAGGAAGTGGCCAATGGCGGGCAGCTCCCACAACGTCTCCACAGGCCACTCGGAGGCCTTAGCCAGTAGGCTGCGCTCCCATGTCTCTAGTTCCTTAGCAGAGACCTCCTCAGCCTCCTTTTTCTCCTGCTCCCGCTGCCTGCAGTTGAGAAATGATGAGAAGGTAGATTAAGAGGTAGATTACCTAAGCCCCAGGGACCACAAAAACCCACCAACTAAACTGAGAGAGGTTCCTACCTCTTCTCCACCTTGGTCCTCTGCTGCTCCTCCAGTCTCAGGGCCTGCACCATGATAGACTCGTTGGCCCCGACAGCGATAGTCGCAAGGTTTCGGGGCATAGAGCGACGTCTTGTGGTGGTGTTCCCGGGCCCTTTCTCCTCCTCTCCCCCAAAGCGACCCTTTGACGTGACGGCCAAAGTGGTTTTCTCTCTGAGACTCCTGAAAGGGGAGGGTTGGGGTCGCGGTATGGCATGGATTTAAATCAAAATGGTTTTTATCAGACAGCACTGACTCAATGTACTGAGCATTAAGATCAATATTTGGATAAACTATTCTAAAATAGTGAAGCACAAACTCGACCGCAAAGAATATCATGTAAATACTTCCATGTTATTTACTGGTATATGTGCATTAAGTAAACCTAAGAAAAAAGAATGGGAGTATATTGATTTTCTGCAGACAGGCCTCGGGACCACACAAACCACATAGTAAATACACTCACTTCTATTTAATATTTGAATTGTTGTTCTGCTGATAAAATAAACAAACACCATCAGCATTTTCCACACCTGCAGAGTACATACCCATCACCCTAAATACGTCATCAGAAGAAGTAGAGGGTCATGACACTAGAGCCAGTGGGGAATATATCATATCAAATATCAAGTCATTAAATTTGGTCAAAGTTCCCATTTACACTTATTGCGAATGCTTTTAAGAGGGGATAATATCATTAAAATGTTACATTGTTTGTTCAATTCCAAATAAAAATGTAAAAATCTATTTTAAAAAACGAAATATGAGGAGAACTAAATTATTCGACAGTGCCACTCGGTCAGAAAGATAATTAACGCGCTAGTAACAAATGAGCAGGCCCAATTGCAGCACTAAAGTAAGCTTGAATTGTAAAAAGCACTGCCAAATTAAACTGCGGCTGGAGACTGTTTTCATGCGCTTTTCTTATTTGGTAAAGTCAGGCTTATTTGCATGCTAGCCAAAAAAACTACAAACAATAAAATCCAAATGTAATATATGCACTTTCAGCTAGTTTAGATAATGCAACTGTGATTTTTTGTTAACCATTTTTTCAGTTGCTGCTTTATATTTACTATAATTTCATATGAATAGCTGGTTGCCACTAATGTTTATTAAATTGCATTGAGGGCATAATAACCCATCTATGTGATCTTGCTGCTGTGATGCTCAAAAATTCCCCTGTTTCAGCTCAAAACTCTTTCTGCCAGCTCAGAATTCGCTGCTGGCACTCAAAAATGTATCTTGCTCACTCTAAGATTTGATAGGATAGAAATTATTTGTGGGGGCATCTCATTGGCAGGCTCGTTTGACCAATAAAATCGAGTTTTGGCGAATGTAAAGCCAGGAAAACGTCAATATTTCTCGATATGAAGCAGGCCAACTAATAAAAATTTACTTTATACATTATAAAGGATTAATGTTAAATGATTGCTTGATTTGCTACACCAGCTGGCTTGCGAGCTATAGGTGAAAGGACCCTGATATTTACCCCCATATTCACTGAATTAGCTAAATGGTTATTCTAAAAATTATATATCTAAAAGTTAACTGGTAGCTACCCATACAGGGTCAATCAATTAGTAAGCCAAGTCGGTTCTAAGTAAACTAATGAATTATGAAACACTCTGTTAAAACATATATAGCCTGCGAACATATGTGATGATTGCCAGGGACAATGTGTTCTTTAAGTGTTTTGCACCACTCATCAATTTTATTCATTCTTAATTCTCATCCTCAATAACAATCAATAATGTACTATTGATTGTAATAACACATGCCTGTTCATAATGAAAATGACAGCAACCGAGTCCCACACCATCATTTTTGAAAAGAAAAAAAAGGTGTTAAAAACAAACCAAATAAGGTTATGTACTGGCAAAAAAAGATGAAAAATTTTGACAAGTGTTGCCTAGCCTCATTTTATCAATAGAGATGACATATATAGTCTAAGTTATAAAATCTAAACAAAAACAACCTTTTATAAGATTTCTATTATCTAATTATTTCAGTGTATGTATTTTGGTACCTAGCCTCCTACTAACAAATGTATATATTCATATATACACACATATACATATATATATATATACACATATACATATATATATATACACATATATATATATATAATATATACAGAGCCCTGGCCTCAACCCTATCGAACACCTTTGGGATGAACTAGAACGGAGATTGCGATCCAGGGCCTCTCGTCCGACATCAGTGTCTGACCTCACAAATGCTCTTCTGGAAGAATGGGCAAAAATTCAAAAATCTTGTAGAAAGCATTCCCATTCCACCTTCGTGGGAGCTGTTATAGCTGCAAAGGGGGGACCAACTCGATATTAATGCCTATGGATTTAGAATGGGATTTCATAAAAGCTCCTGTGGGTGTAATGTGTAGCTGTCCCAATACTTTTGTCCATATAGTGTGTGTGTGTATAAAAACATCGAATGCATAATCATGTATGCATAACATAACTAGACCTTCGAATCATTTTTATTTATTTAAATTAATATATGCATCAGTCCAAGAAACTCACATACAAGCATATATATATATATAATTAAGGATAATTTGAACAGAAACGAATAACTACTAAATTCATGGTAATATTTGGCTTTAATTGCATCAGGTGCAAGTCCTTATTTTTGACAAACTATCAGACAATCAATAAGTGCAGGGATTCTGATTTTATTGGTCTCCTGGCTTCTGTGCTGTGCAACCAGGAGACTTTCAGAGCGTAAGTAGAAAAATCCAGAGCCCAATTTGTACTTTAAAAATCCTTGTACACACTCGAAATGCTTCCAAAATATGTGAAATCGATATTGTGTGTATAGTGTATCGTGATCAAGTCAATATTTATCTCTAAGCATTAAAACAAAAAGGTTTAGAGTATTGGTTTATAATTTAATACATTTCTATGTACTCCAAAAGTTTCATTTACTAGCATCTTTCAAAAGAAAAACTGTTAAAGCTCCACAGCTGTCAGAAACCCTATTTATAAGGCAATAATTTTGACCTGATTGGAATTCCAAACACTCGTCAGACGCGACGTAAGGAAACTTCGCGGGCGTGGCTGTTCACATACCTGGACAGCAGTGTCAATTTCTGCTCCAGCATTATTTCCAACTTCTGCGCCTGTTTTGAGATCCAGTGATCGACACCGTGGAACCTGTAACAGTTCTCCAACACTAGCCTGAAGTCGGCAACGAAATCTGTAATCGTTTCGTACTCCCCATTTACGAATTTCTCCTCGATTCTCTTGAAACACATCGCTTGCTGAACACGCGCTACATCTCCTAGCTCGTCCGTGAAAACGGCGTGCATGAACGGAGCAGTGATACCCTTGTGCTTTTCCAGAAGAAAACCACTAAATATCCTATAAGCCTGTTGCAACTCATAGCTTAGGTCCTCGTCGAAGGCGCTTGGACTATCCTCTAATATTTCTGTCGTCTCTTCCCCAAGTGCCCGACTTTCGTTAACACAATCCGATATTTCATTTTCCAGCGCTGAAACCTGAGGTGTTCCGTTTCTCTGCTGGTCGTGATTACATTCTATATTCGTAAATCCTGGTCCTGATGTTTCAATGACAGTATTCGGGAGCAAATGTCTGTTGATTTCATCCAGAGACGTACAGTTCTGGTTGTGTAACAGTATATGCCTACGTTTATCTGTTAAGTTTGTCATTTCTTTGCGGTCCACTGCATCACTTAAAGATGGTTCGGATAGGTTGCAAGTTTCAATAATAATGTTCGCATCAGTTTGCACCTTCATGTTGCTTCCTGCTACTTTCAATCTAGTCGTTGATAAAGACAAAGTATGTTAGGTAGCCATACTAACTATCAATACCATAATGAGATGAGTTTTCAGTATAAATTTCGATGTTCAAATCGATTTCCATCCGTGCCAGCAACCGCACAAGTAAATACCACTGTAGTCCCGGCGGTAAACTTTTAAATACATTACACGCGTGATTCAAACGATGATTTGATTCAGTCTTCTTTATCTAAATTGTATACACGTATATGTGTACGTGCGTGGGTACATATATATGTATATATATACTTGTTATGGACATTTTATCACTTTCAATCTAGTATTGATTTAAGCGTTCATATTCGATTAGCAACAATAGCCATCTACTGAATAATTATATTTAAGTTTGCATCACTGTAGAAACAAAACTTAATGAACTACTAAGCAGGGAAAGGAATTCAAGCGTCCTTAGTTCAGAAGGATCCCAGACACAGTTTATAAGTCCACCTGCCACAGAGCTCAAGTATATCACATCGGACTCTGTCAGATATAATCCACGGGGCCTGCGCTAAAACCTCCGAGGACAGCGCTTTCGATTTACTCCCTACACCGGAAAGGTAGCAACAGCCACCGGCGAGTCCCGCTGCGTTTTCCGCTTTTTCGTAAGACTTATTGTTTCCATTCCAAGGCCTGTGCTTTCCGCTTCCTCCATAACACTAGGAAAAAAATATTACCGGATTCCCTGTTGATTTTCGACAGACGTTTTTGAAAAAAGCTACTTGGTTGCCTACAAGCCTAGACAAGTAGCTAATGAGCTAGTTACAAGAAAGCCATTCGAATCCCGTACGAGTGCTACAGATCTGTCATTATGAATAGCAAATAGTGCATTTAGCAAGCTAGCAATCTGGGTGCCTATCCTCAACCAAGTTTGCTAACAACAGTAAGCTAACCAGAAAATCTGTACTTCAGCACCGAAAATACTAGAAAATAAATACCAGTCATCGGTCCATTTAAAAAAAAAAAAATTTCTAAATAAATTAACTGACATGTACAAGCCTTTTCAGTGCTCTATCAGAAACAACGTTACTCGGAACTCCAAGCGCTTAGACCTCTGTGTGTCCCGTCGCTCTGACGTCAGCCTATGTCACTGATTGTCTGCACAAACGCATCCATTATTCAAAGAAGAATATTAATTATTTTGTATGCCTTCAGGACCACAAGTACATTCATCTTTTAAAATAAAACATCATTTATTTTTTCTTGAGCAGTCTTTAAAAAACTATCAAGAAAAAAAATCAGATGTAAATAAAAAAATTCATATTAACAGTTTATTGAATTTATCCTTTTTAAAATTAGAACGCTGTGTATAGAAAAAAATCCC
>JAOVYW010045281.1:0-17366 GCA_025775045.1 Hiodon tergisus
TGTGTGTGTGTGTGTGTGTGTGTGTGTGTGTGTATCTATATATATAGCACTAATATATCGACATCATCCAGAATGTGCAAAATATCAAAAAATTTAGTTTAGGCCCATCTCCTAACTGGTACTAACTTAATGTAACTAGTAAATAAGTATTTGTTGAACTACCTGTAAAAGTTCTTCGGAATGAAAACCAAAAAATAAATAATAATATTAAATAATTTGATTTATTTTATAGTAAATGAAAGGATTGAGTCCTATTCATTCCCACTATGCAATACTTTCCTTTGTACACGAGGAGATAATTGGACACAGTTTGCAAATTAGGAATAAGGACGACCTGCAAAGAAAGGGTAAATTCATGCTCTCAAATCTATTCTGAAACATACTTGTGATATTGAGCAGTTAAAAGGTGTCAATGGAATCAGCAGTTGGGATTTTATATGCTCTCCAACTCGTAATGGATATATATGCACCAGCAATATCAGTATATCAGGGGTTTGCCTGTACATTACCTCAGACAATGGGCACATGAAATGAGTAGCCAAGGTGCTATACTAACAAATCACACTGTCTGCTAGAGTTTCAGAAATGCCCCTTGAGTGTGTGTCCCATGATGCAAATAAAGTCAAGTAACCATTATTGTATTCATAATTTCAGGAAGTGCAGGAGGTTTTACAGTATACCCTATTTTGTTTTCTCCTCTAAATGTCAGCACAAATGTCCTCCAAATTTCAGCTGCATTTCCCGTGGCTGCAACTGAAACCTAACTGAATCAACTCCCTAAAGAAATGATGGCACGTGTCTAAAAAAACAACTTTCAAATTGAACACAAGGATACAATTTGCCTGGGAATGTCCTAATAGACATATAATAATAGGCCTACTATGAAACGTTGATTGCTGGCCCAATAGATGCTCTGCACTTTCCTTAATTGCTGCCTGTCTGGGTTCAAGAGATCTATACAGTTCATTAGGTTTATTTCCACATGTGTTGCTGTTGTGAATTATAGTACACATATCATGGAAAAATGTAAAAACCGCCCCAATACTACTTACCTGCTAACTGAACCAAATAGTACCATTTTGACTTTTTGACATTTTGTTACTGTGTCTATCCGTAAAACCTGGGCCCATTGTCTTTTTATTATTAAATTTCTTCAAGATCTTAAAGAACTTAATTAAAATGATAACATTTCTCTGAGGCTAATCAAAAGAGTGATGCGTTTTGTGTCAGTGTTATCACAGCTATTAAAAGCATCTTTGGCATGACGTTATCATTTTGGAAATTCCTGTTGGCCTGAAGTGTTTTCGAGAATGGCGCCTTCAACAATAATAGCCTTTAAATTTATTAATTTCACAGTACAAACAAATTGATATTTTCCCAAAATTGCTGCAGAACCTGAGACTTTGAAAGTCCCTGATAAGAGATAATTTCCCGGCATGGTGTTTTGTTGACACCATTCTTTGTGCTACTGGCATTCAGTTATTGGCTGCTTCATGCAGTTGTATCTGGAAAGAATTCAGTATGCATTATAATTAGGTCAAAGGCATCTCTCTTCCTGGAAGTAAGTTGGGCTTTAAAGGGGTTTGTGAAGCACATTAGTTTCTAATGAAACGAGGACTGGATGATTAACTGCGTTCCATTGAGATTGCTGCCGGAGAAATTAAAGAAGGCTGTGCTGGTGAGATCTCCAAACGTTGCTTTCGTTTTGCAGTGTACTCTTTTACTTTTTAATGGTAGCTGAGTAGTCCATGATTGGGTTAGTCAACAAATTAAGCTAAGCATTGCACATGATTAGTGGGAAGTGAATGCTCACAAGAATATGTAGTAATCACTTTTACGTCAGTCGTGTGTCTTAGAGTTGCAAAATGTTGCTAAAGAAAATTAGAATGCACCAATGAAACACGGCTGGGTGTAGATCGACCCTGATGTGGAAAGCAGCGTACGTGTCTAAGAGAAATCTGTTAAAATCTCAGTCTTGATTTCTCTATTTAAAAAAAAAATATTCCTAAGAACTTGCATGTCTTCTGGGTAATGGTCTGCGTGTCTGGCCTGTTGGTTCCCCTGTTGTGGGCTGATTAAATTTTTTTAAAATTCAGATAAATTAAACTCATTAGACACCTGAATGGAATAAAATCCTATAAGTCCTTGGATGAGGGCAACTTGAATGCAGTAATAAAAATTATGACAGAATTCTAGAATTCATATTATACTTAAAGCAGCTTCAGATCAAAGCTTTTTTTCTTTGTGTGTGATATATATGCAGGATTTTCTGAAAGGCACTTCATGGAAATCGTGGGATTATGGTCATCCAATATAAAGAAATTACAGTCCTAGAAAAACTAAAGTGTAGCAACAGAATTCCCACACCGTGCTGGTTTCTCTAATCCAACTGCAAAACGAGCAGTAACGGGACAGAGGGTGTTGTTTGGACGTTGGAGACCTGTTTACGTGATATCTTTTGCAGGAGCTGAAAGAGCGTCCATTTAGATCTGCGTTCGATACAACTTAAACCAACCGCGCATCTGAAGTCCTCAGAAACGCATGCATCCTTGATTTTGCTGAAAAGCCGCCTGCGACTAAACTGTAACTGACAGAATAAGGCGATCATAATCTCAACATTTTTCCGAAATGAAGCACTGCGTACAGCGTGTGTTAATAAACGGCGGAAAGGAGACACACTCAAGCCCCTCCCCCTTACTCACACACCCACTTTTCTCTTCCCCATCTCTCCCCTATCACACCCAAAGCCTGCTCCTTTTTGGATTCCATCAAGAGGAATGCATTTATGCCATTATACCGTCTACAAAAACGGATTGACATTCCTACAAAAATATTTTCAATGTCGTTTTTCATGTGACAACAGTGACTGTTGAGATTTAATGGTTTTTAATTGAAATCATACATGTGAATTACAAAATGTGGTGTTTAATTTAAAGTGAGAAATTAGACGGCTTAAGATGGGGAAAATGGAAGGATATGGATATAAAATGGGTAGTAACTGCCGTCTATCCTGTTAATTAAAAAAATTAAAACAAAACATTATTACACATAATGTAATAACTACATACAGAATTTTTTGTATATCAACCAAAGATTATATGAGGACAAAAACAGTTTTCTCCCGAACTGTTCTTTGTGCATTAGAAAATAGATTTTATTATCCACTTAACCGAATGCTCAACCCACTTTATCTGAGAAGCGATTTAGGCAGCCGTCCATAAGCTCCTGAAACAAGCAGATGCCTGCACTCAACTTTGCACACATTTGGTTTGTTTTGTGATTAGATTAAGCGTCGTAGCTCTGTACAACTGAGGTGATACATTTATTTATTTTTATGACTTTTTAACGACTTTTAGGAATTAAGCATAAGAGGCAAATCGATCATTAGGAAAACTGACATTGCAACATTGTTACATATCCAAATGATTTTGATCGTTTAAGTACGATTTTGTCCTCATAGTCTGATACAATATTTGCATAATTTCCTTTTACTTTTATTTTATTTTATGCATTGATATGGCAGCTTGTTGTGGTATTTTCAACATAATTTTCCACCAAGCCTGATGGAAACAGTTTTATAAGAATTCCTGCTTAAAGCGAATAATCTCAGATTCACTTGTTAGGATCCATATGCTTACGATGAAAGTCTAAATCTTGTCCTCCTTAATTAAAAAAAAAAAAAAAAAAAGTGATTTTTTGAAATAATTGAAAAGACAGTTATGCCACAAACCGTAAAGCAAGTGAAATTGCTCAGGAAACATGAGGGGCGAAGAAAAGCTCCCCATTAAGTCTTGGATTAAAATATCTTGGTTTACAATTGACATGCTTTGTTTAGCATTTACAAGGGTTTACTTATTCCTGCTAAATATAAAGAGAAGTACTGCTCAAATAGTGTTCATATGATAAGATCAGGAGCGATGCTGGAAAATAAAAATAAAAATGTATAGATTCAGATTAGTCACTGTTAAGATATAAGAAACTGTTGGAATGTACTCGTGGACAGTCCTCAAGGAACACATGCTTAGCCAAAATACATTTTTACTCTAAAGTAGGGATGGAGGGGTTTGTGTGTGCGATTATCCGTCTCTTGTACTGAATCGCCTTTTCGGGGGAAGGTTTAAGATTGCACGAGGTGTAATGGTACGGACAATAATGTTGCTCAACATATTCAACTCTTAATTCATTTGCGTAATGAAGAAGACACTGAGAACTGGAAAAAGTGTCAACCTGAGAATTAATTAAAAACTGCATTGTTTTGCGCTATAGAGGATCAGTTATAATGCTGAAGGGATTCTGCTGGAGAGGAAGCTGTTCTGCACAGTCTCCTGTTTTCTCCTTTCATACCTGCTCCTTTAGGGTGAATTAGCCTAACTTATGATGGAGTTTGATGAATACATAAATTAACGTGAAGGTGTTCACATACCTGCCCCCAAAAAACGTATGTGAATAAGAATACATGTTTGAGCATGGTGTGGTCATTTGTATCTTGGTATAATTAAATGTATTCATGGATCATTGAAAGGGGTTAAATTATCTTTGCTGTCAGTTATAGACTCCATACTGTTGTGCCATAAGCCTGCTATATATACATGCTATATTTTCCACAGAAATGTTTCTGATTGTTCGCAATATCAATTCATACAATTACTGCAAGGCTGCTGAAGAGAATGGAAATTCCTTTCAGTCAAACATTTAAATTTCTCAGTAATGTAATCCAAGCGAGATGAACTTCATTTAGATTGCCCCTTATCCTGGGCAAGTAATGAAGTAGTATGATTTAACCCATTTTTACCCTGCTCAGGGGTTTACTGCTGGATAACAACCGCACCGGGGACTTTCACCTGCCGCCTTGTGGTCACACAAGGCGTGATTGCCGTAACGTAATTCAAGGGCTTTAGTCAAAAAGGAATGGAATCTCAATCGCAAACCTGGTGCTTTTATTGCGTATAACCTTGGTTTTCAAAGTGGGGGCCAGGGGCCCTCAGCACATTTTTATTTTATTTTTACATTTTCCGTAGTATTGTCAATGGGTTTTTAAAGACAGGGGGGGCCCCCGGCCAGAAGCTTATGCTATTTGGGGGGCTTTGGCATGGAAAAGTTTGGCAACCCCTGGTGTATAACACTGCCACAGAATTTCGGATGACTATTGCGCTTTCACAGAACTAATTTCTAGGAAGGTATGGCTCACAACTATGAAAGTTAAAGGTTTATTTTAATGAATTTAGATAAGGCCTATCAGTGAGATTTGTGATTTGCCTGTGAGAATGTAAATAAAAAGGCTACAATAGCTAATTGACTATCTGTAAACAGCACCATATCTTTTTTTAATAACATTTGGAATTAAATTAAAGTTAAAAGGTATTTTTCACCCGTGTTGCCCCTTGTGCTAATGCAAGACGACTGGTCTCCTCCAGTCCACCCGCCTTAATGCTACCTGTTACACAATGCAGCCCACACCAGAGGCTCTGACTGCCCTTTTACCCTCTCTGGAGGCTGAGATGGAAATATTTAGCAAACAATTGACATCTTATGACTTCTAATTTCATGAAAATTGCAATGAGAAGACAAACGGGTCTCTGAAATGATTTTTCCCTCACACGTATTATAAGAGGGTATTCTTTGCTAACTATGATCATGCTGTGCTTAAAATGAGAACAGGGTTTATAGATTAGGTTTATTAATGTGCTAAAGATTTTGTTTTTGAAATAAGGACCCACCTGAAGGCCATTGACATTGGGGCTCCTCAGGACATGAATGCATTTAAACAGAATGTCACGTAATGGATCTTATACACTTAAAAATAGTGTATTTTATTTACAAAATAAACTTTGTGTATGAATCTCTTCTTTGTGTGAAGATACGTAAAAGGCATTATTTTAATGACAGCAATTTTAAAAGGCTTCTCTCCCACAGACCGTGATGTTCAGTTATATAAAAAATACATTCGGCAATGCTGATTACTTACCTTTGTCTGTGGTGTTAATAAGTTGACAATAAGCGGTCAGAATGGCTTGTAATGACCACATTTCATCAGAGGTTAATTGGTTGGAAATAGATTTTTGAAATTGATCTGAAAGTCAGAAATGAAATATGAAAATAATTACACCAAGCTGCTTTCTTGTCTTCATGTCCAACCTTACGGCAAGCCAAATTGTCATTTAGAGATATCTCAAAATTTCTAGGTATGATAAATTGAATTGCAGAAGCCTCGTATTAACCTCCATATGCGGTGCAAAACATTCTCAGGTGCTCTGAAACCAGAATTGATAAAAGAAATCAGAGCTTGTAATACTAGCTAAGAATTCTGCTGAAATCTACCCAATATTCTTAATTTAAGCTTGCAGCAGGTCAGACCCCTGAATTCTTCCGGGCATGGATGCTATAAGGTGTCGGAAACGTTCCACAGTTATGTTGGTCCATGCAGCTCTTGTTTCATTACTTTAGAGGCCAGGCCTGGTTACCCTGAGTATATTTCTAATCTTCTGAATGCTTATACCCCAGCTCACGCTTTGAGTTCATCATCTGAAGACCTCCTAATCGTACCTTTAACCAGACTCAAGACCAGAGGAGAGCATGTGCCGCTAGGATGCTAATATTAGGGAATAGTCTTCCTGACTGTATCAGGGCTACATTAGGGACTCACTGTCTTATGATATAGCATGCTTAAAGACCTTTCTTTTTGAACTAATTTGTAGCCCTTTTATTATTATACTTCTCATTATTATTTCAAAGTGTGTTTTTTTTCTCATTTTATTCTAAATTTTGTTCTCTGTAAAGCCCTGCATGAATAAAGTTATTGTTACTGTTGTTGCAGATTTTTGACTTGGTAAAAAAAAAAAAAATTTTTTTGAAAACAAGACATATTTTGAAAATTAAAAAATGATACTGTCCTTTCGTTGCTGGTTGTACAAAGTTATCTTTTTTTCTCTCCAGATCATAGATCATAGAATAAATCCAGGCAGATATTTTTGGATAAAAATGTTTAATCTTTAATGATTTTGGAAAGCAAGAGTTCAGGGAGATAGCTTCAGTTTCCTGAATCTTCTCAGTTATTTTCGGACTAATTTCTCACTGAAGTATCTGTTGCAAAAGACAGCACTTTTGAAATGGCGTTTCTTCTTGTACCTAAACGTTGTTGTTTTTTTCCCCCTTCTCTATCCTCAGCTGTCGTCCACCACTTCCTCCTTCTCCAGAATATCCTTTATGCAGTGCTTGCGCTGGGGGGCTTGGTGTCCCTTCCAAGAGTCGGACGGTAGCATGCGTTCTAATGTGTGTCTGTCCCTGCGTGGTGGCGTTCCGCCGAGCCCTGCTGGTGTCCTGGTTTATGTTGCTGCTTCAGATGACAGTCACTCCACCAAGGTACTCTACGGTCAGAAACACCATCGCGATATGTGTAGAAATAGGCAATTTTCTTCTTAATTTGCACATGGAAAAAAAAATAAAAAATTGTGAAAATATGTAATCTTTACTATACGGGGGTAGCGTTGTTGTCTGATTTGCACTGGGTTACGTCTCTCTAAGATAGCCAGGTGAAATGATTTGCCTCTTGTTCCTAAACAGCCGTGTGGCTCAGTTCCTTAACTCAGGGTCATCTTTTTGAGTCAGTTGTAAGAGAGCTAGTTTGCTAGTTTCCCTCCAGTGAGTTAAACAAGGCTTTGGGTATCTAAGCGAAGATAGCTAGTACCACTTGGGTGGACCTTTGTTTCGTCAACTGCGGGTTTTTTTGGTTAATCGAAACTAACCTTCTAGACGCTCAGGTAATTATAAGGTTGTTCTCGGTGTTTCCTGAGGGTTTATCCTGCTAACCGTTATTATGTTAATTACAGCTGAAAAGTACTATAGAGCTCTGTTATTATATTTTATTGTAGATAATTCCAAAATATTATACATCGTGTTCTCCCTGCAGCAGTCACCCAACCAAAACTGAAAGCAGTGAATGATGAAACAAATACAATGTGGTGATAAACCACAGTTAGTTTAGTTAAGCTAAAATTATGACTTTTCTCTACGGATGTGCAGTCTGCTTCCCTAGATTCTTCTTTGTTTTGTAAGTGCACAATAAGCCTGGGTCAACAACCTTTCACAATTTAAACCTTTTTTTTAAATTTGAAAGTTATTTAGATTCTGAATCAGTCAAAGCTGATTCCATTTTCTCGTTATGATGAAAGGTAAAACCTTTTTTTACCTTCGTTCCCCAGACGAACAGCCCGGACCAAGGTACCTTAAAGTTCCAGTTTTCAACCCGCTCTGAGGGGCAACTCTCCAGCCCAAGTGTCTCACATAGACCAGAGGAAAGGTTTAGACAGAAAAAGTCTCACGGTGAGTCTTTTTGCTACAGGTTCCCCCCCCTTAGAGATTCATTTTATTTCTGTCTACCTGCCAAATAATTCAAATCCTGTCTGTTGTCCTGAAATGAACTGAAATATATGCATGTATTTGAAGTCTGAAATTATTTTTACATTTCCTAGTTTGGAAATTAGCTAGTTTCCTCTATTTGGAATTTCCAGTTGTGCTAATGCGTCTCAGCTTATCGCTGCGATTCCTGTCACCACACACGGGGAGGCCCTGTGATTTTTTACCCACCCCTGCCTGTGCAGCACTCTGCCAAATGTGCCCTGCCACTGTGCTTGAGCCACTTGGGAGATTCTGCATAGCGGTTAATGCTAGTGTGCCTGCTGAATGCATCTGAAATAACAAGGACTCCTGCCTGTCTGTTTTATGCCTTCTTCGTATCAGAAACAATGTTTTGAATGGATAATGTAGGCATATTAAAGGTAGATTCTGAATTGTAGCAATGTTACAGAAAGGAACAATGAAATAACATTTATTATTAGGAGTGCTATCCATCAGGATTTCTTCATCAAATGCAGGTGCAAGTTGATAAGCTTATCCCATTACTGCCACCTGCTTAGGGAATTGTTGTATGAGTTAACAGTGGTTTTTCAGTTGTCCTCCCTCTGCATACATACCCCAACATAGCCCCAATGGCTTCAGAGGGAAATGTGATGCTTGATGTTGACAAATAGCAGACTCCGCGTGGTTTTGTACTTTCCTATTCAGTTTATGTATTTTTCAATATAAAAATACCATGGTTGCAAAATCCTTTTGAATGTAGGGCTGACCTCATATATATTATTAAAAAGGGAAATTTATCAATGGAACATACATCCTTATATTTGCAGATTTGAGATCTTTGATGTTAGCTACTACCATCACATGCGCAGTAAAAGTATCCACTGGCCATTCACATTTAATGAGAAGTGAAAGTTTCAATGGAATTTCAATCATATCAGATTTTAATTTGCTATGTCCGTATTTATGTAAATATCAATGATATACTTCTGCATGCGATATGAACGTGGATGACAGAAAAAAAGAATTAGAAATACGCCAGGAGTTACTTGGCAGGATATTTTTATTTAAGAGAGCTAATAGCCCAAGTGCTCATAGCTGACAGTGCTCAGTAGAGTTGAAAAATGAAATAAACTACATCGAAACTTTTAAAACATTTGTCTTGCCACCCTATGTATGAGACAGCAGTGGTGAATTATTTGTTATTATTGAAAAGAAAGTGCCAGTCTGAACCAGTTTGTGGGTATGTAATTTCATTTATTGTGGTTTCTATCCATTATTTATCGTCATGTTAAAATGTGTCTATTGATGTTTTTTCCCCTGAAATTTCATTGTTGAGTTGAATTAATTGATCAATATTACTGCGGCTCAGTGCTGAAGTCCTGGGAAAAATAGCTGCCTGACCAGCACTCCGCTCTACCCTTTAACTACAGAATAGCCCAGTAAGGCGATGTGGTAAACAGTACAGCAAATATGTTTTTTGGAGTTGAGAAATGAAATATATGGCTGTATAGATGGGTGAACTTCTGTCTTTTCTCCCTGCTAAGAGGCGAAGTCCGCTGGACCATGGCGTGTGCTTCACAGTAAAACAGTCAGAAGAAATGTTTTACATACGCTTTCAGATTTCAACCTTGAGAAAAGCCCAGTCATTGACAACTCTTTCGTTTTTAACTGTACTGTCATTGCCTGCACAGGAAGCAAAGGACAACAGATTCCCCAGAAACCAACTAATTTGGGCTGAGACCCTTGAGGTTAAGAGAGATTGACTTGAGGGTAATAGCATGCTGGTAATGTAGAATCCATCTGCTGCTGTAGCAGTAATCTGATGTTCTCAGTTTTCCACCTGACCACATCTCCCCTTACCATCACTAACGCTTCATACATACACGTTCTACCCCACTCTTGACCATGACATAATGGGGCAAGTATGAAATAAAAACTTTAAAAAGCTTTTGAAAGGCGTTAGGTGCTTGGTCTGAGAGAGAAAAAAAAAACAGCTAAAATGATCTAATACAACAATTTACAAATTTGCGGTTTTTAAAGTAGAATAATGAAGTTGAGTTTCCTCTATGTTTATCACCAGGGTTTCACGGTACTCCTAAAAGATGATGACGACGATGATGTTGGTGCCGTTATTAAAATGAACATCCTGTATAATTTAGAGTACTCGGAGTGAAACTTAGCCAGCTGGGATACAATAGCTTGCTCTGCATAAACCATGTAAAACTCCTTGTAAAAGCATTTTGCAACTTAAATGGTCCGATGAGCATCGGCAAAAGACTGCAAAACGCAGGGGGAGTGTTAACATGGTTGCCACACAAAAACGATCAAAGATAAGAGACTAAAGGGGCTTCATAATAACACAGACGTCTTCATTACCTGCTCTGCTTGGTCTGTTACAAGCACAGCTCTGTGTAGTGACTTGCTGGGTGACACCTCGGTGAGGATGTGCGTCCATGCCTTTTCTCTCATTGCGTTGTATGAGGAAGGCGACGCTCCACTCCGCAGAGAACGCCTTGTCACTTTCTGCTTTCCGGATTACGCTTGGTCTTCCAGTGCTGGACCTTAGTCCCACTGAGGATTTTTTGGGCTGTTTTTGAAGTTGCAGGTTTTATGGAGCTGGCATGACTTTGCTGACTTTATGACAGATCCTTGTGGATATAATAACGTGTAACATCCATACCATCCTTGCTCCGTTAAGGCTCAGCATTGGTTTAATCTTTTTTGTGCATTAACTTTTTGTCCCTCGTTTGTAAAATCATTAAAAAAGAACCATATCTAGGGTTAATTTTTAGAAGAATTTTATGCTGAAACTAAATTCTAATTTTCGGCTGCTCCATAACCATAAATAGTTTATTTCTACTCTTAACTCCTGAGGGTGTAATGAGGCATAGTTGAGCCTTTCTACTGCAGTGGTTTCTGCTGTGAGGGAGACGATGAGGTTGTTGTTCATTTGAAAACTCAGTGTGATTGCTGAAATAAATGCACTTTTTCATGGCGTGAATTCATACTTGCCTGAATTGGCTTTTTTTTCTTCTTTTTTTTCTTTTTCTTTTTTTTTTTACAGCTACAAGGTTTACTGAGTATATTTATATAAAAACATCAAAAGTAATTAACTAATTAACTGTTAGGTAACAGATTCTTAAAGAAATCTAAGAAAAGGGACATGGCAAATGAAATATAAAACAGGATTATGGTAAATATTACATAATGGCAATATACAATTTTTTTAGTGGTGACCTAGTTCATTATAGTAGTCCTTAGCAAACTGTACCGCGCTCGCTCCTTATCTTACGATAGTATAGTTATAATGGTCTTCGTAATAAGGAAAGTATGCTCGCAAATGGCGGTTTAGATTAGCATAATAATGAACTTTGTTATGTAACTTTTTCCTAGGTCAAAGCAATTCCATGCTGCAGACTCCTACAATGTCGCCACAGGGACCGGGGGTAGGTGCTTTTAGCTTGAAATTGATTTCACACGTAAAAATATTTTTATGATTTAAAAAAAGTATAACTTTAACAACAACACCAAGACAAAATCCAAGAGTTAATCCAACGTTTAGCAGTTTGTGCGTCAGATACGGTGGCCTTGAAGTCCAAACTAACTCAAAGCCACAACACAAACTAATTCAAAGCAACAGCACAATGGAAAGTAGGTCTCAGGTTTTTTTTTGTTTTTTTTTTTACAGCATTTTGCTCTGCCTGTGTATCTCACATACAAAATGTATGAGTTATATATTCAACAGCCAATCCAATTCAGTTCTGCAACTGCTACCTAATTTGAGTGTTTCAGGTAAAGACTATACTATACAGACTAACAGCTGCAAAGTGCATGAAAAAATTTTAGCTAATTTCCCCCCCCCCAATTTGGAATAACAGATTGTACTAATGAATATCGTCAGTACCACCACCCCCACCACTAATAATAATGCAAACAAACGCAACAAAATAAAATTCAACGTGTTCATTTCTGTTCATCCTGGGGTTATGCACAATGGAGCAGTTTAAAGTAACTGTTTTCAGTATTGTTGGTACTTGGGTAGGGATATGCAGTTGGGGTTATTTAGTGTTGTTACGTTACAGAATCTTACAGTTTTGTGTCTGTGCATGAAGTCATGCGTTTGTTTTTGATGCATTTGTTTGACGTAGTTGTAAAACATTCTTCGTTTTTTTTCTTCATATGTCTTTATTTGGAAATATTCTTACCGAGTTGCTGCACAGATCCAATGCAATTCCTTCAATATTTCATGTTGTTTTCCCCTTAAAATAGGAGTTGGCTATTATATGGGTACTAACTCTGTTTCACAGACTGTTGGCTTGGTTTCTTCCTTTATGAATGTCAGTGGAAAAGTGATTATTTATTCTAGCAGTGTAACCATTTTGTAATCAGACTGTAGCCAGTTTTAGCTAGAGTGAGTTCTCGCTCTCCCTCTCTGTCTCTTTCAGACGAGTGAGAATGTTGGCTGCATAATGTGAAATCTCACCTATCTGTCTGACTGAACAACAGTGGCATATGATCGTACTTTGAGTCATCTCCTGACACCGTGTGTGTGAAACAAAGAGAACCAGGCATCAGTCTCACTTTGTGAGGACGGCGTACACGTCGTGCAGCTGGGAACAGATGGGGGTGGAAGTGTGTAACTTTTCACAAACTGCCACTTTAAAATGTTTTTTGTTCTCAATTCGAGCCTGGGTGTCTTGAAGCATAACCGGAGTCACAATTATCTGTTTTCAGTTGGGATTTTCCACTTATTCAGGCTGCTTTGATTAAGTTGACACAAACTGCCATTAAACTTGTACATTTCAGATATTATTAAATGTGAATTAATTCTTATAATATAATTCTTCACAGCTATCCGTTTCTCAGCTTACGGCAACTCCGTGCTTCCTTAACAACAGTCACTCCGCAGCGTCTCCGTGGCAACAGCAGTTTCCCTCTCAGCTCTGCCCGCATATAGTAAGAATCGACGCCCACACATTCTCCCACACACTCAACCAAAACCTGAACACTTGGTTTCATCATGCTGATATGTTTTTCTTGGTCATCCACCTCAGTCTTGTTTATTAATCTTCAAAATCTTACACTTATTTTTGTACAATTGTGTAAAATCTTTAACACATTCCAAACTCTCAAACAGTAGATCTTAAAAAAACGAAATCTATTATTTTACTTCTTATATATTTTATATAGTTACGTATTCTAATATCTCTCGAGGAGGTCTGTTGGGGAGAGTGAGGTAGGCAGAGCATACGATTACCGAAAAATAGGGTGGGTTGTTGATGGTGCAGCTAATTATTTAAGCTTATATGAGAGTGGGTTGTATCAAAATAGTTTCCCCACTTCTAAGTAAATCGAATGTTTTGCCATTGTACAGTCATGTGAAAACATGATTTCTTGAACCAGTTACGTTTTATAGGATCTTTAGTTTCCCGGCTTTCAGAGCTGGTTCCTTATTTTGCTACTAAATTCAAGACCGTTAAATACAACCGTTCATTGTCCTGTCCATCCTTAGTACCTCGTTTTTTGGAGCGATTTATATAATATTTTCCAACCTGTCCTTTTGAAACTAAGATTATACGTACATAATTGTTTAATATTATTTACTGGTAAAATGCTTATAATATAAAGCAGACGTGGCATGTATTTCAGTGATGGTTTTTGAATGTACCTGCAGTGTAACCCAGTAATGGGCTGGGTGAGTGGCGTCACGTCGCCAACTCCACTGTGCTCCAGCCATTGTACCTCGGTATCAGGCTCTGTGCTAATATAGTGAACAGTGAAGTCATTTTCTCCCTAAATCGAAATGAAAAGGCTCATTAAATGCTTCTCCTTAAGAAAGTAATGCATGACACACTTTTTAAATGATTTTTGAATTTGATATGCAGGAGCTACCTTCGGCACACAGCATTGCACACCTAGAGGCCAACCTGAGCCAACACAGTGTGCAGGTGCCCTCCCCAGGTGTGGAGCAGCTGCAGGAACTTGCCTTCACGCCTGTGCATGCATCCGTCATCGCCCTGGGAACGCAGGCATCTTGGTGAGAGAACAGCCCTGGTGTCTTGGTGTGGGCAGCGTTCAGTTTTTTACAGGTTAATCGCCGTTTCTCCATGGCAACAAAAAGCGGGGGTTAAGAAAGCACTTTTCAGATTTGTTGTAGACTGAAATGTGCAGTTTTGCAATCTTCTGTGGTTTTCAAGAGGTCCAGAAATCAGGTCTTTCAAGGTAGGATGCAGGACTTTGGGTTGGTTTACAGTATCGACGTGACTTTGAAGTGGCTCTAGCAGTAGCTGTATCAGTTTTAAACACAGTGATTTTATTTTGAATTGTAGCATAATCCAGAGTCAGGGCATACACAATCCTCACAATGTTTACGTTTAATGTTAATAGGGAGTATACATTTGGAAATAATTGGAATAATTTTAATTGGGACTGAACACAGTTCTTTACAAGTCCGTTAGTGACGTATTAGTGAAGGCTGGGTCCTACAGTTCAGATTTGCAGGTTAGCAAGAGGATCATGCCACTAGCAGATAATTGGCAGAACGCTGCACTGGATAAGATGGGTTTAAGTTGGCCCGGTTGCCCAAGGCTCCTGGAAAACAGTAACCCCTAGACTAGTATGTCAGCCAGGGATGTGGCTTTACTCTTCAATTGAGTTCAAGTTCAAGGTCATTTCTGATTCTTCTTTACTAAAGCGCACAATTCACACAGAACTAGTCACATTCAATTTTCCCTTAAGCATCCGTTCACCTTTTTATTTAGTAATTCAAATGAAAAATGTTACCCTCCCGTAATTATGGCAATTAAAAAAATGTATTATGTCCTTGGGAAAAAATAAATAATACAATGATACGTTTAAGTTCAATATCCAATGAAACTTGTCGCCTGACCAGATCTGAAGATTGCGAGGATTACTTTGCAAGCCCGTTTTGGGACCATATTTTATCGACAACTTCAAAGTTGTCAAAAGCCATTGCGGAACAAAAAGTAAAGAAACAGATTGACAACAAATTAGAAGCATGCAAATAAGCCCCTAAACACCTCAAGGTGCCTGAAGGAAATCCACACTCCTACCGGGATCGTTTGCCTTCGAGAATACAGACCCAGACGCTTAAAGCATTTGTGGTATTTTAATTAAAAATAAAACCAGTCTATTTTCCTCACATTTTATCGACACTCCCTGAGCTCCTGCCCCTTGAGTCTCTGCTCCTGGCCCTGATTTACAGTATTGACCACAGGTGCAGGTGGTGACTCCCCAGGTACCCAATTAACGGGCACGTTCTCACATGGATACGGGCCCCCTTTACCCAACGAGCCCAACGAACACATGCCCCGTTTACCACATATAGCGAAAGCCTGCACGCGAATACATTTCTGTAAGAAATAAAAGTTACTATAGCAAAACCTGCGTCCGTCCCTTTCGTGAACTGGGAAAAAGTTTGTTTTCGGGATAAATAACGAAAGGTTTTATTCATATCTTTTCTGATATTTACTCTTTTGGGTCTTGTGAAAAGTTGTTGAAAATGTGGAAATGCTGGCAAACATGTGTAATTAAATCTGAAAATGAATGCGTGTAATTATGTTTTCTTGTTACGTGTGTGTATTAAGCTATACACAATAGCGATTAGGTAACTACTGTGTAACGCGGTGTAGTTGCACCCATGAATTACACTGTAGTTGCAATAGAATTAAGGTGCCGCTAAATTTAAAGTGTTACTAATCCGTATTTTGTGACTGTAGCCCAAGGTGTCTTCATATATATATTTATTTTTTTCTAGCTCTGCCTCATTAATGTCCCGGGATGCCATGGCCCACCTCTATTCAATGGGCTTCCCAGAAATCCTGGACTGCAGCAATCAGGTGGCTGAGGTCCTTGACCCCACTGAGCCAGTTAACTTTAACCCCCAAAAAGAGGAGGCAGATCATCTGCAGTGTAACAAGATCGTCCTGCAATTCCTGGCCTTCTCCAGGTAACCTTTCATTATCCGTCGGGCATCACAGTTGTTGGCCTATGCGCACCAGTGGACTATGCGACCCCGGACACTGACATTCCTACCCCCAGCAACCCAATGGTCTATTCCTCTCTTTCATATCTTAGCCACGATTGGTGAATGTTCTCCCTAGTTAGATTTTTTCAACCTATGGTTGCAGGTGCTGGAGCGCGTGACCGTTGGCATGATTACGGCTACATTTGCATGCATGCAAAGCTGTAATAAGCAACATAGACAATTTAGTCAGTTGTTACATATATCTACAAGTGATATATTAGATTTCAAGGGTGTGAACAGTCATGTATTCCAAAGGCATATATCTACACACATGTATGCTATTACACTGTTGTTTAGTGTAGCAACTAAGAGATTCTGGAAACATTGGCCATTAAGTCCCTAGGAATTCTGGTGCGCTCTTCCTGTTTCTGTGCACCATTATTCTTCAATCAAGAATGTGATTGTCCTTTCTCTAAGAGTAGGCTTGGATTAACCAGTTAGCATGCACTTTGAGATATGAATTACCTAATGAACGAGACAAAAGACAACGCGAGGCAGAAACTCATGTGAGTGTAATTACGGTGTAATTTCCACTACTCTCAGAAGCTGCGTAATTATCAATCATGTCGGTTTACCCAATGAATATTGATAACTCTTTAATTGAGGTGTGTAACCAAAAGATTGAGTCCGGGGACACACTCTGCTCTTATTAAAAAACGCTTTGACGGGAATGCTTGACGGGTTCGTGCCCAGTTCACACAGCCATTGTCCTTGTTTTAAATGTTATTTTTCCTTGTATATTTAATGCAGAATGATTGATTGCTAATCTTCCCATCGGAGACAGAACTAATTATTTCCGCCTTAACTTGATACTTTTTAATTTGATCTGGACCTGATAGGGCAACTAGCAGTCAGCAGTGGGGACACATATATGACAGCATGTGGCTGAATCAACTGAATCATTTATGTACTTTAACTGAAAGTATGATTTCACCTATCCTCCATTCAAAGCAGACTTGACTTT
>JAOVYW010045292.1:0-22375 GCA_025775045.1 Hiodon tergisus
CCCAATCAGCTGATACCTGTCAGCTGTGCCGGTGATTGTTGGGGAGGGAACGTACCGCCCCTCAAGAACCTGTCCCCATGCTTGGGGAAAAAGCAGCTTCTGCCGCCTCTGCCGTCCGTAAGCCCCGGGGTTGCCACAAACTGAACAGAGTGTTTATGTTTTCAACCTGAGAATACGGAGAAGTCTCCGAAGCCCTATGAAACGCCGGTGAGTGAACCTCTCTTCTTGGAGCGATATTTCTTGCATTATGAGATGATGTTCGAATGTTTATGGGGCTACCATCAACAATGCTTTCGGCTTGCTGCATTTTGTTGTGTTGACGTGGATTTCACTCTGTTCAGTATTATCTACGCTTTGTGGCTTGCTTATTGAATACGCTTTTAAAGGACACGCGCTTATATGTGCGATGAGCGTCATCGGAAAGATGAATGATGATGAATTCACGAGCGCAAAGGATGATGCCGATGATGTTAAAAGTAATTCAGTGCATGGCCATGCTGTTATTGAAAGAAACAGTGTTGATGAAACGGAGAAAACGGTTAGGAGAATGATTGACAAGGGTGTTTAATTGTCTATTGAGCATTTTCAAAGGCAATGTAAATCAAAGATCACTCAAGCAAATAAAGTTAAACAAAGGGTCAATGATCTTTCTGGAAAAGTGACCAAAGAAACAGTTTCTGAAATCATAATTCATTGCTGGAAAATCTCAATGCTTCAAACTGAGTATGAACAGATAATTTATCACTGACTTTATCACTGATGTCAAACAATGGTTATTAGATGCTGGAGTTTTATATGATGATGGAATGTCTTTAATAGACACACATATAAATCCTGATGACAGTATATCCAATGCTTCAAAGAAAGGATCTCGCTTTAAAGCCCATTCCTCATCTGGTTCTTCGAAGGCTTCAAGTACTGCACCTGTTCGTCTCAAAGCTAAAGCTGAAAAGGCAGCCTTTTCGGCAATCCGTAGCTGCATTAAAGAATTTGCATGTTCTTGAGGCTAAAGAAGATCTCCAAAGACAAAGGGAGAAACTGCGGAGAGAAAAGGAACAATTGCAAATGGAATCGAAATTATCTGCTGCTACTGCAAAATGGTCTGTGCGGGAATCAAAATAAGGAAGTGTTGAAGGAATAAGTGAGGAAGAGGATCCAATTAATGCATATTATGTGAAGCATGTAAAATCATGTACATCAAATAAATGTTCTAACCCAAAGGCACCTTTACAACAAAGAAATGTAAGTTCTCAACATGACAATCTGATTGTACGTCCAAAGGAGAGATTAGACAGGCAACCAGCTTCAAGGCACTGTAAACTTTCATCTGAAAAGCAGCAAAACTTAAGTTCCTACAGGCCTGAAGATAACATTCATACACATTTGTTGCCTCCTCAAATTACCACTCACATTTCTGTTCAAGGTCCTTGTTATGATGTTGTACAGCAGCACAATAAAATTACTGCTCAATTGCTTCAACAGCAAGCTTTGGTTTCTCTTCCACCTCGGAGGATATTTGAGTTTGATGGAGATTCATTGCAGTATGGCTCTTTTATTAAAGCTTTTGAACAAACCATTGAGAAGAAAACCGGTGACAAGCAAGAATGTCTCTACTATCTAGAGCAATATACAAGAGGACGGCTGAGAAAGTTAGTCCGTTATTGACACAATATGATAGCTGATCAAGGATATGATGGAGCAAAGAATCTGCTCAAAGAACAATTTGGTAGTGAAATTAAAGAAACGGCATATATGGAGAAGGTCATGAGCTGGCCTATGATAAAGTTTGAAGATGTTGATGCTTTGGAGTCTTTTTCAATATTTCTGAAAAGCTGTTGTAATGTAATGGAAGATTTACAGCATATAGATTAAATGGATGATCTTCAACTCATTGCGATGAAGCTGCCTTACAAGTTTCGAGAAAAGTGGAGGGCTGCTGCCTGTGAGCTACAGGAGCGTCGCGGCAACAGGGCCATGTTTTCTGATTTGGTGAGGTTTATTGAGCATCAAGTAAAGGATAGCTACACAGTGGAGAGGTATCCTCTTCATTTCGTGTCAAAGCTAAGCCTAAATCTACCAGGTCTTGCAACTGTTGCAGCTGTTTCAGAGTCGTATCCATCTGAAGTAGAACATTTCCTGTACTAGCTCAGTTGAAAGACAACAGTAAAATGTGTATTGTCTGTAAAAGCTGCCATTCATTGGAAGGTTGTTCTCGTCTAAAGAACATGACACACAGAGAAAAATTGAGCATCTTAAAAGAAAATACATCCTATTTTGGGTACTAGAAGATTGGACATGTAAGTAAAGGTCTTAGAAACCCATTAATCTGTGATGTCTGCAATCAATGGCATTGTACCTTGTTTCACATAGAAACCAAATGCAAACCATCACCATTACCAGTAATGCAGGCTTGTCAAACTGGGGCCAGGAATGAGTAGTGTGTTCTGTCTATCATTCTAGTACAAGTCAAGGCAAAGTCTGGTAGCAAGATTGTCAACACCTATGCATTTTTGGATCCTGGACGTTCAGCCTGTTTCTGTACAGAACATCTTATGAGAGAACCGAATCTTACATGAACAAGAAGCTCCATACTGCTCTGTATTTTAGGCTGTATTTGTGGCCTTCAAATTTCAAGCCTAGATGGACAAACTTTTGTGGATTTACCAAAGTTGTATACTCAATAATCAATGCCTGCGAGTAAAAAATAACATTTTCACTCCGGATGACATGAACCCATTGCTGGAGAGTATCAGAATCCCCAGTACTAATGCAGAGGTTGAACTGTTGATTGGTATCAATGCACCAAATCTTATGGAACCATGGAAAGTCATTAACAGCCAAGGCAGGGGACCCTATGCTGTCAAAACCCTATTGGAGTGGGTCGTGAATGGGCCACTAAGAGGTGGTAATGGCGACAAAGGAAAGACTGGCTCTCCTGTAGTCACTGCCAATAGGATCTCAGTTGCCAGGCTGGAGGATCTGTTGATTGCTCAATATAATCATGATTTTAATGAGAAACTGTCAGATGATGATGTTACCATGTCCAGAAATGACCAGTAGTTCGTGGAAATAATGGAAACCACAATCAAGAGAGGGTCATTATTGTATAGATAACCTTTTAAGTCTCCTGAACTCATCATGCCAAACCGCAGTGTTGCAGAACAGCATGCCCTGGGTCTACAAAGGAAGTTTAAAAGAAATCTAGAATATCAGCAAGAGTATACATCTTTTCTATCTGAAGGTATTGACAAGGGATATGCAGAGGTAGTACCACCTCACCAGTTGAAACGAGAAGATGGTAAGGTTTGGTACATACCACACCACAGTGTATATAATCCGAAAAAGAAAACTCTAAGATAGTGTTTGATTGTGGTGCAGTGTTTAAAGGAACCTCTCTGAATGGTCACCTGCTGCAGGGTCCCTATTTCACGAAATCTCTGCTGAGAGTTCTTATGAGGTTCAGACAGAAGCCTGTTGCTTTGATAGCTGATATACAAGCCATGTTTCAACAGGTAATATTTCTCATAAACGTGGACTTTCTGCGTTCTTTGTGGTATCCTAGTGGTGATGTTTCACAGAATGCTATGGAATATAGGATGGAAGTTCATCTCTTTGGGGCAGTCCAAGAGGAGGATCGTACAAGACCATCAAACACAATTTGATCCTTGCGTTTTGAATACTATTCTTCAGAACTTTTAGATGGATGACTGTAACATCTTTGCTTACAGAAGCTGAAGCACTCCATATGGCTCAGAATCTTATTGCTGCTTGTGCCAAGGGAGGTATTCAATTGTCAATATGGATGAGTAATAGTCGCGTCATTATGTCCAGTATTCCAGAGGAACATAGATCAAAGGCAATCAAAGAGCTTGATTTGGATAAAGATGATCTACCAATGGAAAGAGTACTTGGTCTGCACTGGTGTACTGAAAGGGATAAATTCACCTTATCCATAAAGGAGCATCCTCACACAAGACGTGTCATGTTGTCTGTGGTTAGTTCTATGACCCCTTGGGGTTTCTGTCACCATTTACTCTGCTTGTAAAACAAGTGCTCCAAAATATGTGCAAGTGCAATATTGGCTGGGATGACAAGATTCCACAGGTCTTCTCTCAGTGATGGACAAGATGGCTAGCTAACTTGCACTGTATAGCAGAATTGAAAGTAGACCAGTGTGTAAAGCCCAAGGACTTTGGACCATCCGAACATGCTCAGCTCCACCACTTCTCTGATGCCAACGAGTGTGGCTATGGGACAGTGTCATACTTGAGGTTGGTGAATAGTGGAAAAAGGACTGCAGTGTTGCATTTATGTTAGGAAAGTCAAGAGTTACTCCATTAAAACAGATGACAATCCCGAGGTTGGAAATTACGGCTGCTGATCTTGCTGTACGAGTCGATAAAATGCTAAAAAGGGAGTTGCAGGTTCATTTGGACTCATCGGTGTTCTGGACAGACAGCATGACTGTACTGAGATATATCCTAAATGAAACTAAGCGGTTCCACACCTTCGTAGCAAATGGAGTGGCTGTCATAAGAGACTCAACAGCTGTTGTGGAATGGAAGCACATAAAGTCCAGTTTGAATCCAGCTGATGAGGCATCTAGGGGTCTTTGTGCTGAATGTTTAGCATGTAAGAGATGGCTTAAGGGACCTGCTTAAGTCCAACATGAATGAGTTGTCAATACCTCCAGATGACCTAGAAGTCAGTGGAATAGCGTGGATGTTCAAGGTCAAGGAGATGCTTATGCAGCTTGTGAAACAGACATCAGGCATCTACTTGAGCAAAAGATGTTCCAGACACTGAAGCAATTAAATTTGTACATCAAGAAATGATGGAGACAGGTACAATACTTGTCAGATCTCTTCTGGAAAAGATGGGTAAGGGAATATTTACCATTACTACAAGAGAGACAGAAATGGATAAAACCACAAAGAAGCTTTACTGTGGGAGACATTGTTGCTATTATGGATCCTGTGGCTCTTGGTTAATGGGAAGAGTAATTAAAACCTATCCTGATAAAATTGATTTGTTCGATCAGTCCGCCTTAAAGGAACATCCCATATTCAGTACATGACACTAGGCTACTCTGTGAGTTGAGGCGGTAGCAAGCTGACGGCATAAACAAGATGAAATCAACTATTAAAATTTTTTTTAAACACAAAGGATTAATTATGGCTGATGGTGCCAGGTCCTGCGAAAAAGAAAAAAGACTTACTAAAGAATTACTTTAACGTGGAGTAGGAGATAGAATTTCTCTTCACAAATGTCAAAGGCAAAAGTGTGTGCCTCATCTGTGGGACTAGCATCGCGGTATCCAAGAGGCACAACGCAGAAAGACATTTCAACACAATCCATAAGACCTTCAATAGCAGTTATCCACCAGGTACATCACTTAGAAAAGCTAAAGTTAATGAGTTTGTGTTAACATTTTTTATGCCAGGATATCAAGATCTTTCATTATCCCTTTGACATGATGTTGTTAATTGAAAGTTTAAAAAGCACCATTGTGTTAATATTTATAACAAATTATATTTTTTTGAGTAAATCAAACAAGTAGCCATCTAGACTATTTTATCCCTTCAGGGAGCCCTCACAAAAAGGTTGGAGACCCCTGTAGTGATTGCCTGTGGTCGTTGTGTAATAGGATAATACAGTAGGATATGTGTCTAAGATATATGCCTTAAATAATTCAGAGAGACTTTAACCAACAAACTGTTACAAATTTTAAACGTAAATCAATATACCCCACTGCATGGCCAATTCTGACCGGGTAAGACACACGACATGACTTTTCTAAATTTTCTTTTCAGTAAATCAACCGTCACTAGTTGCTGTGCACTCGTCCATGTCCTAACCCTGCGAAATAATTTACCCAAAAAATGATGAATGTAACAGCGCTATATGCACAATCTAACCAACAATTGATATAAAGATTATCTTGATTTCCTGGACCTATGAACAGAAAACTTTTACTTATCCGATTAATTATCACAACGCCACGAAACGATATGAATGAATATGTAATTTAATTAAATACTGCAGACGATAGAGTCCTGTGCTCTATTGATTGGCAGATTCGAAAGAACGAATTTTTTATCTGAACGAAACGAACCGACTAATTTAGACAGCAGATTCGTTCGTCTGACTTCCTACCTAGTATCTACTATTATTGACACTATTGTAAATTTTTCCGTAAAACAAATAACAAAGAATGTATGGTATATATTTAACCAGTAGAATAAGGCAATGTTGCCCCCTCGGGGATGGCCAAATGCCATTGGCGGGGGAGACGCTGCTTCCCATCCCCTTTAGCAGTACTGCAGCTAATTAATGGTGATTCATCAAAACTATTAATTTGATTTATTTGCAATTTTACAATGATTCAGGCAAGTGCTCTAAGTTCTCTAAAAAATTTGTCCTCCAAAAAAAGATGTTTTTTGGAAACAGTTATGTTTGCTTAAAAGTTAAATCGGCACGACCTGGGGTTCAGAAAATGTCAAACTTCTTTGTTTTGTTTTATGCCCACTGAATTTAAAGTAAAGAAATTAAATGAATGCATATTGAGGAAAAAAGAACAATTGCTACCAAACACATTTTTCCCTGAAAAAATCTAACTAGCGATGTTATATATGAAAATGGGAACGCAAATACTAAAGCTCCAACGTAGATCACAACACCGCACAAGTTGGCACCAAATTAGCTCGCTTGCTTTCTGTATTTCACATCTGTTTTACCGAGGACGTACATTAAAACTTAAATTATTCATATTTATGAAATTATCTATGCTAACATGTCTGAATTATTTCTGAGTTTCCTTTAGTTTGCATCGGTTTACTTTGTCTCGCTCATTCGCTTAATAAGCGAAATAATTACACACTGCACTCCTACTGTTCTGTTTTTTAAGAGCGTGGGCCGTTAAGCTAGTCTGCCTTCCATCTTAACTGTTTACTCTAGAATCTTGCCTGCCTTGTACAGTGTGGTGTCCGTGCGCGGACAAAAATTTACCTTTTTTTTTTTTGGCGACCGATTTTTAAATGTCTTTCATATGAATGACCCAAACACGCAATTTTCATTACAGAAGTACAGAGGGGTCCGATTCTTCCTATTTTTCGGTATTACCGAATAATTAATTAAGTTCAGGACCGTTTTTAAAATTTTGGACATATGAAAACTGCTACCTCTACTGCCAGACTCACCTACATAACAAAATTATATTCTGTTTGAATATCGCAAAACATTCCATTATACGATTTTAATATTATTTTATATTAGTTTGATAAGTAAAACAATCCAGTACAAACCATCCTTTTTAATCATTTTATTTTCCATTGTTTACATTTGTGCAATAGCATTATTATTATCTACCCATTTTTCTAAAATTAAAAAAAAATTAAAAACCTGTAAAAGTCTCATAGCCTTTGTATTGTTAATGTTGAGGGGCTCAAAACCAGACAGCAGACAGTGGGGGACCATACACAAAAAACCAAAAGACAGAATAGACTAGGCTGACAGCACACTGTAAAACAGAAATGGGAGGGTGAGAGCACACATAAAAATCCACAGACAGAACAGAGTCATACCTAAACCGAAAAAGAGGCTATGAAGTAAAAAGAGAAAGAGAAAAACACAACAGAGGCTGAAGCAGGAGTGCATTCTCTCTGGTTTTATTTAGTTTCAGTTGGAAGAATATTTGGTCTGGAGTTACAAAATGCACTGGTACAAACAGAGGGAGACAGAAGGAGAGAGATTCCTTATAGAGAATAAATACTCAACAGAAGAGCAGTTTTTTTTCTGTACACAATAGTCCTTTCAATTCCTTGTTTTTCTATAACGTTGTTTTTGATGAGTCTCTAGCTCACCCCGAGACAACATTTGGCAATACAAACAATGCTTTTTGTACATGTCCAGCAAAGTTTGTTGTTTTTTGCATGTTTTATTTTTTAAAATAGAGAATTCAGTAATACATTGCTTTAAAAAACTACTTTTTTTTTTTTTTTTTTACATTTATTCCTGATGGTAACTTTATAATCCACAAAGTGGCATGCACAGTACACATGCAGTTCTGTAAGTAAATACTTTTTCTTTGTATTTGATAGTCGTTTCATTCCTTAGATATCTCTTTGATTCCGTGGTGGCTTCGGCTAGATTTTAGTTAAAAATGTATGTAGCTCTCTGCCTGTTTAGTAAGTATGGTTAATGTTAGATTGTAATAAAAACACGATAGCACGTGATGAAGAGGGACATGCTTTCACTGTTCCACAGAGAAGAAAAGGTAGAAATTTTGATTCTGGATCGGCATAAGCACAATTGTTTAGATTGGGTAGGATCCTCACCCATACACACTTACAGTGGCATCTGGAAGTACTGATACAGTTTTTTTTATTATAGCATGGGCATAACATTTCAAACAAAACACATAAAAGCAGACACAAAAGTGACCAATGCATACACAACTGTGACAACCATACTCCAGGACTGACCGAATAAATTTCTTTATTCTCTCCACCTGCAAAACCTTTGTAGAATCTTTAAACCCCTGTAGAACCCTTGTTTCACTCAAGACAAATCTATAATTACAATCCTTGGCTTAGACTAACTTACCCTGAATGGCCCAAATGAAATGAGGGCTGCTAACCCACTCCATACAATATTTGGAATATCACCAGCTGGTGCCAGGGTTGCCTGTCCTGGTGGATGGAGGAGGAGAATGGTGTAGATGTACAAAACTTTAAACTACACTTTAAGGCATTGGAATTATTGCACTCTGAATGTTAAACAACTATTTTATTAGACACACACACACACAAATTTGAGACTTCAACGACACACACAAACACACACACAAAGGTCCAACCGACTCCATGACTGATAGTCATGGAGAGGGGGGTATGAGAGAACGGAGCAAAACACAAGCCCAGCTCGGCCATGATCAAATGGTGGTAGTTTCAGTGTTTTATATACCATTATATTATCTTATAACTATTTACAATCAGAAGACTTTACTACCGCCTGTGAGCCTTCCCTCACCAGTCAAACTTCACACGTTTTAGTGTTAATCAGAGAAAGGTGATATAGGTGAAACATATCAATAAAATACAGCACTCCCATCTTACACCTTCACAGTATACAGAGAGTAAGCTTTGAGTGAGAATAGCTTTTGACTACACATTGTTTAACAGAAAAGCCCTGGTTTCAGTTAGCTTTTAACATGAAACAATCGAACGCATAATGAATTGGACAGAGAGAGAACGAGAATGAGCAGGACAGGGAGTGTGATTCGTGTGATTGTCTTAGAATTTAAGCTTAAAAATGTATAGGAATGAGAAATGAGCCTGAGAAAGAATGATAAATAACCAAGTGACTCCAAAAAACAAAAAAACACACACACATTAGGCAGGACAATCATTTATATTGCCCCCCCCCCCTCCCCCCCTTTAGGCTCTGTATGTTCAATCTCTACATATATTTTATTATTAATTTTTAAACAAACACGCTGCATTGTAACCAAAATGTTACAATGTTTATTTGTTTTACCCCCTACCCCGCCCACAAAAATTTACTCCACGGTTTAAGTGCATGTAATAGCTCCGGAAAATGTGAGGTGACAAAGGTTTTTAACCATGACAAAAAGCCGTTTTATTTATTTATTTGTGAGACCTGAGAAAAAAGCAAAGCGCCATCATCTGATGTTCAAAATCTTTCCAAGGGCACTTAAATTGCTTTCTTTATGTAACAGTGTGACAAGCCATTTAAATTTCTATCTAGTGATGTAGGGGTTAGCATAGGTGTTATTTAATACATTGCTTGAAATAAACCTACACGTTACATACATCTTTAAAAAGTGTAAACCTGAAACTCACAGCCTGACAGCGTGGTCCGGGCTGAGGTGACTGCTGGTTGTATTTGACGCTGGGACAGTTTTGCCCTCTCCTTTAGTGCCCCCAGTGGTGGTCAAAGCCGACGGCCACAGTCGGAGATAGACGTCATTAGCGTTCCTGGCCTTCCAGGTGGCTACTCTCAGCCCCTTAACCGTGACGTCCAAAAGACTAAAATGGGTTAATCAATGTCTACCCTGTTAAACGAAGAACCTTGCACTGAATAAAAACTGAAAGGCAGTGCAGACCTCAAGGACACAGGAACTGGATGACAGACTCAGGAATGCTATTGAGTGTTGGTATGTGGTGACATTTACATAGATAAATCTTAAAGTAGAACTGATTAGTGACATTTCTATTCTTACATCTATAGAATAATAGCAATTTTGTGACACGAGGGGTTCCTTCACCATGTAAGTGCTGCGGAGGATGTTAAAGCAGGTCAATATGAGCCTTGTGGACCGTCGTGCACAGGGTTGTCTCGTGTCCCGTGCAGATTTTTAAACTGACGTGCATAATTCAAGTGGCTGCACTGATTCTTTGAAGGAGTGAGTTTAAGCGTGTTAAATATCCCGAGCAGAGAGTAAGTATAAGTGATACTGAATTTTACACCACACAGTGCCCCCTTCTGGAATTTATGGAGCTCGATTCCCACAATTTTACTCCCCAAGGACTCGGCTGCACCACCCTGCTGACAAGGAAAGACTGATGCTCACCCTGTCTGCCAAAGTACAGAAGACTGAGGTGCATAAAAGCTTATTTATCTCTTCAAATGATTGTTAGAGTTTGCCCCTCATGCTGTTGCAAGACTACAGAAATGCATTCACACATCAGAAGCTCACACTGAATCTTAGGAGTTATTCTTCCTGTCCTGGAAACACTCAAAGTATATTCTATGCTTCTTCCTGTTGACCAGCCTTTGACATCACTGGATACAGGTCCTGAGGTATTTGACCGTTCCATGACCTGTAGATGTTGAAGCACAAAAGGCGAAAACCCACACACATTAATTGGATTTAATCATTAGCTGACAAAGAAACCTTTATCAAGCGTGCTTCATCAAGGTATTCTAGCAAACCCCTGAAAACTGGATTGGCTCTCTTGAAGCCCATATTTAGAACATGTGAACCCGTGCAGATTTGAGACCACTGTTCTGTTTTTAAATGATTAGAGTAAAAAAAATAGACTCCTCACATCCTGTGCTCCTAAACCACTGCTGTAGTTCTGATCAAACATATATATTTCACTAAATCCTCTCAACCAAAACCCTGTATTTTAAAAATTTCAACCTGTTGGTTTCCCTCCCCCCACTAACATTTTAAGGAGCATCTCTCGGCATCTAGTGGTAGACTTTTACACAATGACCACGATGCCGTACCACAATGTAACATTTTCATTGAGCAGTGCAAATAAAACACCTCCAATAATCCACCCATCTGCCTGCTGTGTCAAGAACCCAAAAGACGCTGTCAGAAAAAACAAACCAAAAACAACTTAATGAGGAATAGATATTAAAAATAAACAAGAACAAGACCCAGGTGGACACAGTTGACCATGAAAACATAACATAAATGTACAGAGATACCCTTCCTCACAATTATCACTATCATTATTTATGCAGCTAAAGTCATTTGTATTAACAGGCCAATGCTTAAAATGGCCAATGCTTTCTCTCCTCGCTGCTTCATAACCAGCAGGCTGAAACCCAAGACCAGTGCCATCAAACCTTCAACACCAAATTTTACCTTGAAGCACTACATTTCCTGCTATGTAAAGGCGAAGCCATTCCGAGCCGTTCCAGATGCCACGCAGTTGTATCGGCTCGTCTTGGCGGTGTCCAGAATGTGTGCTGGAGAGACTGATACATCAGCAGGCTGAAAACTTTTTGGTTCAAAGCCTTAATGCGGTTTAATGGGCTAATAATATAAACATCAACAAAAAAGGATTTCATATAGTATTATATCATATTTTTATCATATTTGGTAGATTGAAATTATTTAGAAAATTATAATAGGAATATGAATTGCTCAACTTCCTGTGGGCAGTACGTTCTTGTCCATTCAAACTAGCACAACCAAGTACACAGAACAAGGGGGGAAAGGGAGATGGAGGGAGAGAGAGAGAGAGAGAGAGAGAGAGAGAGAGAGAGAGAGAGAGAGAGCGAGAGAGAGAACTTCTGTTTGATTAAAATAAATGAGGGATTTTCTCTCATTAGCAAACACTTCTTTCTGTAATTTTTTTAAATCAATCATGCAGGATTCCATCATATTTTACTCTAAAAGTTTAAACAAAGTTGAAAGAGTGCAACAGAATAATCAAGCTCCAACGTCCAAGAACACGTAGAAGAAGAAAAAGCAATTAAAGAAGAAATATTGGAGATCATTTTTTTTCTCTCTGAGTTTTCATTTCTGTGGGCCAGGCCTGCATGGACAGAAAGGCAGGAGGCTCCCTGTCCTGCCTCCCAGAGTGATGCCCGCTCTCCATCCGCCTGTCCACACAGGTGTAGAGGTCACAATCAGCAGGAGGACCATGAACAGTAAACACAGATGATAAAACTCATCAATATGGGCCAAAAACAGAAGAGACTTCTGTTTAGTCTTAAAAAGTGACCACTTTCCCTTTTTTTGTCTGTTTCTTGAGGCAAAGCTTGATTGAATTTCCCCTTGTTTCCATGGAAACAGGGTGAGGTGTTTACATGTGTGTTTGTGTACAATCTGTTGTTTAATGTGCCATCTGTGCATGACTTGACTTGCCAACCACCAACAAAAGTCACATATTCTACTAACTAGTACTTAGTAAGTGCCTTCACATGAGATTCCACATGAGATCTGGACGATGCAGGTAGATTTCCTGGGGGGTGAATAGAAAAGTAAAAAGGAGAGCTGAGAAATTATGTCTATCTATCTATCTATCTATATATAGTCAGGTCCATAAATATTTGGACATGGACAAAGTTATTATTATTTTTAGCTGTCTACCACAAGCATATTGGAGTTGAAATTAAATATTTAACATGAGTGCAGACTTTCAGCTTTAATTCGAGGGTATTTACATCCAAATCGGGTGAACAGTATAGGAATTACAGAACTTTTTATATGTGGTCCCCCCCTTTTTAAGGGGCCAAAAGTAATTGGAAAATTGGCTGCTCAGCTGTCTCAGCTGTTCCATGGCGAGGTGTGTGTCATTCCCTCATTATTTCAATTACAAGTAAGCAGAGCAAAGTTCTAGATTTTATTTCAAGTTTGCCATTTGCATTTGGAATTTGTTGCTGTTAACAATCAAGACAACTGTGGTGGATGACGGAAGAATATGTTTTCTGGTGAAGAAAAACCCCTTCATAACAGTTGGCCAGATCAAGAACACCCTCCAGGAGGTAGGTGAATCTGTGTCAACAATCAAGAGAAGGCTTTACCAGAGTAAATACAGAGGGTTTACACAAGCTGTAAACCATTGGTAAGCCCCAAAAACAGGAAAACCAGATTAGAGTTTAAAAAACATCTAAAGAACCCTGTACAGTTCTGGAACAACATCTTATGGGCAGATGAGACAAAGATCAAATTGTACCAGAATAATGGGAAGAGAAGTGTATGGAGAAGGGAAGGGACTGCTCAGGATTCAAAGCACACCACCATCTGTGAAACATGGTGGAGTTAGTGTTATGGCATGGGAATGTATGGCTGTCAATTGAACTGGTTCCCTTTTATTTATTGATGTGACTACTGATAAAAGCAGCAAGATAAACTCTGAAGTGTTTAGGGCTATATTATCTGCTCAGATTCAAATTCTTCAAAACTCATTGGAAAGCGCTTCACAGTGCAGATGGACAATGATCCGAAGCATACTGTGAAAGCAGCCCAAGCTTTTTTAAGGCAAAGAAGTGGAATATTCTGCAATGGACAAGTCAGTCACCTGACCTGTATCCAATTAAGCATGCATTTCACTTGTTGAAGGCAAAACGCCCCAAGAACAAGCAGGAACTAAAGACAGCTGCAGTACAGGCCTTGCAGAGCATCACCAGGTAAGAAACCCACCATTTGGTGCAACGGATTTGCAACCAAGTGTTGAAACTTAAAATTTAATTCATGACTATGTTAGTTAGTCCAGTAAATGGGGCCCCTAAATAGGGGGGGACCACATATAAAAAGTTCTGTAATTCCTACACCGTTCACCCAATTTGGATGTAAACACCCTCAAATTAAAGATGAAAGTTCATGTTCATTATTTAATTTCAACTCCAATATGCTGTGGTAGACAGCTAAAATAATAATAACTTTGTAAATGTCCTAATATTTATGGACCTGACTCTCTCTCTCTATATATATATATATTTCAATTTAACACTGAATTGTAGCAAAAAATGTTACTCATATTTGATCAAGCTTTTCTTCATGGTGAAAAGTTTTCTGTGCAAACATGAGTAATATGTCTTGATAAACAGAGAAAACCCAAAGAACACTCTAATCCATGTTTTATCCGTATTTAGTATTTTTTTTAATTTTAATGTTTAAAATATTACTGTTTTACAGAAGAAATTAAGCTAAATAAATATGAATAAATAAATCAATGCAACACATAAACCTGGCAGTGAAATCTATCCCATCTCATGTGAGTGCACTTCTTGGAACTGGACTGCAGTGTACAACATCTGGCACATCTATTTGAGCTTTTAGTGTGTTTTACTAAACATCTCGCATTAGCACTTTGTCTTCGTCCCTCCCGACTTTCTTTCCAGCCCACCACCTCCTCGACTCACCCCATAAAACAGCCAAGAAAAAAGCAATGAACCAGAAAAGACAAAAACATGCCATTTCCCCATTTCCTCACTTGACATAGGTCCTGGCGTTTCACAGGGCCATAAGTCTTGCTACTCCTAGCCCCTGCTTCCAGCAGTCCCCCCATTCAGAGAAGAACAAGACTGATTCCTTTTCCTCCCTCCAACCCATTAGCCAGAGGCTAGCACCAGTCATCTTCGTCAGTTTCGCTGTAGGGTTCATGCAGTCGCTTTGTGGGTCCTCTCGGGGGCTGTGGCCTGGAAGCTCCCAAGCGGGGGCCATGGCGGTGCGGGGAAGGTGAGGCCGATCGGTAGCCATTGGGGAAGCAGCGTTGGGGTGGAGGGGTCTGGTGAGAAGTCCGGGGCGAATGCGGGTGGGGGTTCACGTGCAGATGGACACTCTGCTCATAGGCGGGTGGCTCGTGGCGGTCATCATACTCGTAGTCTGGGCCTTCCAGTGGTGGTGCCCCACGGCCATGGCGAACCAGACGAGGGGAGCTCCGACGAGGCTCGGCGCCTGGTGGGGGGAAGCGGCGGGCGGGGGAGGCCATTCTGCCTGGCTGGCTAGAATGAGGGGGACCAAATCTATTAACTGTGGGGGAGTAGGTGATGTGAGGCCTGGGCGTGGCTGGGGTTTGAGGCAGCTGGCGGCGACCGCGGCGGGGGGTGCTGGTGCCGGAGGTCGATAGGACCGGGCTCCCGCTCACCGAACTACTGCCCTACACCAAAATTGAAACAAAGCAAATAAAGAAGTACGAAAAAATTAACAGTGAAAATAAACGCAGCACGACGACACAGCGAGAAGAAAGAGGGAGAAGATAAATGAAAACGTTAAAAATGATAAACAAAGCCATCGGACAGAGAGAGGCAGCAAGAAACAGACAAATAAAAAAATTAAAAAACAAGATAAAATAACAGAAAAAGAGAAGTAGTGGTTACTGAACAGCAGAATTGACATTCAGCTATTTCAGCGGTACACAGGATCTGTTGCAGCTGGAGCTATTGAGTCTGCAGCTGTCCCGGGCGCAGCTGTCCTGTCTAGGCTCTTTGCATAGACCTTGCTGTAACGCAGGCTCTGGCTGTGATGCCTATACACTGGGATGCAGGCATCAACAGCCTAGTGACTGTTTCCTCATCTCAGGAATTTGTGGTGGAAAGACAAAGTTGTGTCCTTAGGAGAATAGAGTTTTCTCCAGGTCTGGGTTTGGTAATAGGCCACATTATTAGACCAATGGTAATTCAGTGCAGGAGGCCTGCAGGCTCTTGTTTTGCAAAGCAGAAGACGTTGCCTTTAAATGGAGAGGTAGGTCAAATCCAAAGAAAAAGGCATCATATTTAGATTAAACAATGCTTATTTCTTACAAAGCAATGTCAAGCTTTTATCAAGATGCCTAATTCAGGATTTTTTGGGGATTTCACTGCTGAGAGAAACACATTTTTTAAATACAGTTTAGTTTCAGCAGACTGAGCCAACACCAGTGTATATCAGTCACTGTAAACGTGTGGCAATCACTGTCAACATGTGGAAGTCACTGACAGGGTTTGTTGACCACTGATGATGTGTCAGCCCCAGACAGTGGGTATTGTCTCTGATGGCATGTTGGTCCCTGATGGCATGTCTGCCACTGACTACATGTGTTGGTCACTGATGGTGTGTCAGCTGCTGACCGTATGTGTTGGTCACTGACAGTGTGTGTGTGTCAGTCCTTAAAGACTTGTTACTATTACTAAAAAAGAGAGTGGAAAATGTTTTGGTCACTGACTATGGGTCGGTCACAAAAGGAGTGTTGGTCACTAACAGTAAAGAGCCGGGGAGGGTGAGGCCCACCTGCCGATGTGTCCTGCACTCCCGGCCTTCGGTTGGTGAGCGGGACCAGTGGCGCTCCCGGTCATGAAGCCTATGACCGTACTCTCCCCGATCAGCCCTGTACTGATCCTTTTCCACAGAACCCTGGGGGTGCTGGTGTCGCCTGTCCTTGGCCCGTCCACGTTCTCGGTCTTTGGGTGGCAGGTCCCCCGACTGTGTGGTGGTGCTAAGGTCTGTGCCAAGCCCTGTCGAGGCATGCCTATTGAGTAAGGAATGCTGGTGCATCTAACGACCCCTCTCTGCATCTCAAACTCCCCTACGAAGGTATCTACGCCCAAAGCTAAACCACATTTCTCACTTAATATACAGACAAGGTCAAATTTGTTGGTACCCTACCACAAAAAACCAAGAAAGCATAATTTCCTCTGTTTTGCTCCAGAATGCCTTGATAGTCTTGATATTTCATTGAGCCCTGCACAGATTCAAGGCACCATGTGCCAAGCACAGCAAAGCAGCCCCAAAACATAACCAAGCCTCTTCCATGTTTCACTGTAGGTACGGTGTTCTTTTCTTTGAAAGCTTCGTTTTTTCATCTGCAAACATAGAGCTGATGTGAACTTCCAAAAAGCTCCAGTCCAAAGGACATTCTTCCAGAAGGATTGTGGCTTGTCAATATGCATTTTAGCAAAGTCCAGTCTGGCTTTTTAATGTTTTTCTTTCAAAAGTGCAGTCCTCCTGGGTCCACTTTTGCTCAAAAAGCAACAGATCAGAAACTGACGTACATTCACCTGGGAGTTCAACTTGTATCTCTTTGGAAGTTAACCTTGGTTCACTTTCTGCCATTCGCACCATCCTTCTGTTCTGGGGTCCATTTTCCTCTTGCGGCTGCGCCCAGAGAGGTTGGCTACAGTTCCATGGACCTTCTTAATAATATTTGCAACTGTTGTCACAGGAACATCAAGCTGCTTGGAGATGGTCTTGTAGCATTTACCTTTACCATACTTGTTTATTATTTGCTTTCTGAACTCCTCAAACAACTCTTTCCTTTGCTTTCTCTGCTCCATGTTCAGTGTGGTGCACACAATGATACCAAACAAAGTGAATACTTTCCGCCATTTAAATAGGCTGAATGACTGATTCCAAGATTGGAGACATGTGTGATACTAATTAGTTTGGAATATCACTATAATCCAATAATAATATAATAATATAATTTATTATCTTTTCTAAGAGGTACCAACAATTGTGTCCAGTCCATTTTAGAATATCTTTGTAGAATGAGCAATATTTCACCTCTTTTCACAGCTTCTTTGCTTTATTCTATTGCATACCAAAGGCATGCAAGTATACATGATACAATAGCTTTTAATTTCATCACTTTTCAGGAGGAATGAAGCAATATTTCAAAGAGCTGTAAGAGTATCAACCAATTTGACCACGTCTGTACATACTTCGGTGCAATGGGCAGAATGGCTTCAGTTAGCACAACTTCTTTTCACTGCCAGGGTGCTAGTTTAGGTCACCGTGGAAAACCCTTTGAAAACACTGACACTCCTGACCTACTGACCCTAATTCCAGCCCCAGCACAGCCTCGGCAATTCCCTTCCTCCCAGCCCTGACGTGTTTCCCCCCCCTCCCGATTGCCACCACCAGTACTGAAAGGCCTGAACTTTTTCCCATCCTGATCGCCACCATAAGTACAAACAGCCCGGACCTGTGTCTGCGTCTGTGTATCGGCTTAGCGACCTCTCTGAGGTGCGGTGGCTCCGCTCACGCCGACGGTGACCCTCCTCTGGTATCACCCTCTCCAGTGAGTAATCGTCCAGCCGCAGTCCTCTCCCTGAGCGCCCAGGGCCCAGTGTGGAGGTTGAGCGCTTTATAGGACTGTTGTCTGTGATGGTCTGTTGATGGGAAGAGAAAGAAGGGAAGGAGAGGGGAAAGGAGGAAGCCAAGAGAGAGAGAATAGGAAGGGAAGAAAGGAAGGTTTCTAACTTCTTTGCCATAGGGATGATGAAGAAAATGGGGAAGGGAGGAGGGTACACACACTCTGTCTGTTTCCCATGCAGGTGTACAAAAACATTTCTTGTAAGTGTGTGCATGTGTATCAGCCCTCTACATGCCAGAACATCACTATATCGCAGTCAGTATGTGGGTGGGTCACAACACTGATCAAAGTTTTAGGAAATTAATTTAGTGAATGGTTGTAGCATCCAAAACAACCCCATTATTCACTGCACACACACAGACACGCACACAGTACAGGGAGATAGAGAGAGAACACGAGCACTGGCCATGCCTTGCATGCATCCACTACTTCACCTTATCTGTTACCTTGATATTTCTCCTCCCTCTAACCCCATTCATTAGGATAGCAGGCCATCATTGGCCTCTTCTCCATAACCTGCTTATACTACCAATTACCCATGCATGCCCCCCTCAGGCAGGAAATGAGGACAGGCACTCATCATTGCTCCTTCAGGCAGAACATGAAGACAGGCCTGCACCGTATCACGCTGGGGTTTGAGAGTTAAACGGTGGGGAGGAGGTGGGGAGAGGGAAGGGGGGGAGGTTACTCTGTCCACAGTGTCTCACCACAACTGGTGCCATGTCTCTTAGGTACATCCAGATAGGGTTTGGGTAACCCAAGTTTTATCAACAGTGACGTTTAGTTAAACACAGCAATAGGATTGAGGTATGTTAAGGTCGACTCAGCACAGCTGCATGCTACCCATGGCTAGGCTGAAAAATCCCATTTTAAATAACAACATTATTGACAAAAAAATTCTTAGAATTTTTGTTTAGTGCATTTGTATTAAAACTACTTATTGTTGTGTAGTCTAAACAGGATATTACTGTGTAAATATAATATTTTTATGCTTTTGGTCATACTACCGTACTTTCAGAAATTTTCCCATGACTTTGGATCAAAGTGTGTTCTGTAATTGTAAAACATGATAGTTGACATCCGGATTGTCTTTTCCTAACCCATAATCAGTGACCGCAGCTATTGATTGCCACTCTGGTTTCAGGCAGCTATGGTCAACTGACCATATTCACCTCACGATGAACTTCTAACTAGAAACGCAGTATGTGCTATTACAAGGAAGCAAATAGGATGAGGTTCAAAAAGATATAGCCCTTGTACCACTGCTTCACTATTCTTGGATAAATGGGTCAGGGAACAATTTTCATGTTTTACTCAGGCGGCCTCATGTTTTACCCAGCTGGCTCTGTTTTTTCCATTTTAGTTTTTTATTTCCCTCTTGAAAATGCATTCTGTGCATTTTTCTAACAGACAATGTATCTTGACGACTTATCTGTGTCAGTAGCTGTGAGATAGTGATTTATAAGGAATGCACCTTTGCGACTGGAAGGTTGCTGTTGTAATGTCGTAATGCCCCTGACCTACTTAATCTGATCTACTTCTGAAATTATTTTATCATCTTGAAACTGTTTGCAATGCAGGAGCCCCACTTGGAAAGGGCATCTGCTGAGATACGACGAGTCAGAACTGAGTGAAATCAAACAGAAAACTTTTATTTGCCTCTGTCTGGACAAGGTGGACTGAGAGTAAAAAAAGGTAGATGCAGGAGAATTAAAAAAGCAGGCAAGCAATGGAAGAATAAGGTAAACCGAGAGAGTAAAGGTAGCAACAGAAAGGGAGAGAGAGAGACAAAGAAAGAGAGAGAGAGAGAGAGATGCTACATACACTGAGTTTATTCCCATGAGGCCTGACTCTTCTCCGCTACGCAGATGCCATACACACACACACAGCACAGTGGAAAAGTTGGAGTGGCCAGAAACCCACATTGTGACAAGTAGAAGAAGGTTGGCGGAGGGTGGGAGTACAGTCGGTACGGGGGGGCATGTGGTTAGGAACAGGACAGGGCGTGAAGGGAAGAGGGGGCAGCGATTAAGAGAGGATGAAAAAAGAAAGGAGATAGAGTTGAAGATATAAGAGGGGTGTAGAGAGTAGTCAAGGCAGAGGGGAAAGCAATAGATGGAGTCAGGGATAGATGGTTGAGAAAGAGAAAGGGGGAAAGGGCAGCAAAATGAAAAATAGAGTGGAGAAAGAAGAGAGGAGAGGAGAGAGCAGAAAAAAAAGAAAACTCAGTTAGACCAAAATAGTAACAGAGGCCCAAGGAAAGAGAGACTGCTAGTGAAGGAGAAATAAAAAAGAAAAGAGGCTGAGAGAGAACACTTACCACAGCGAGGCACATGCACTGAGGCAGAGGTAGTCCAAGAGAAAGTGAGTCACGAGAGGTAGAGATAGAGACAGTAAGTCCCCAGAGGTAGAGCTAGAGACAGCGAGTCAGGAGAGGTAGTGCTAGAGACAGCGAGTCACCAGAGGTAGAGCTAGAGACAGCGAGTCCCCAGAGGTAGAGCTAGAGACAGCGAGTCCCCAGAGGTAGTGCTAGAGACAGCGAGTCACGAGAGGTAGAGCTTGAGACAGTGAGTCGCCAGAGGTGACTAGAGGGCTACAAACTAAAGCACTCTAAGGTGATGCAAACCCGTGGCTCCAGGGTTCACCTGCTTTCTTACCTGGTTTAAGAAAAACTAAAAACCTGATATCTAAAGCAATACTGTCAGACCTGAGCCCTGGCAGTAAACATGAATAAAAATCATGATTTTCCAAAAGAAATCTCACATACCACTTCACCTTAGATGACACCACCCAAGAGAACACAACTAACTACACATACTAGGGACTCAACATCAGTGCATCAGGGAGCTTTAACTTGGTAGTGAATGCATTATGGTATTATTTATGCTGTAAAGAGAAAGTTCAATAATATGAATCAGCCAGTCAAAATTGGTCTCAAACCTTTTGAAATTGCGATTCAACCAATTGCCCAATACAGTAGAGACAAACCCACAAACCCCCAATCATACACGCAGAGTTCGGTAAAAAACAAACTTGAAAAAGTAAAACACCATGACATACAGGGCCAAATTAGGCCTTGATCCATTGATAATTAATAGAAAAAAAGAGCATCTAAAAAACAGTGACACAAACTTCCTCCATCGTAAAGTCCTGCAATAACACCAGCTCATCCCAGATATAAGTCACTTCAGCCAGCTGGCTGAAGCTGAAGCTCACTGAGCTGAGCAACATCAACCAGCTGCAGGACAGCACTGCAAAAACATTCCAATTAATGTAAAACAAATAATAACACACCCCAAACACTATACAAACAATAAAACACAAAATAAACTGGAGTGCTATTGGACCATAAATAGAAAATAGCACCCTGGCAAACGACCTGGTCCAAGTGAAAACAGAGGCAGATTCGGATCAAATACAGGCCAAGTGACCACAGCCTACCCATTGAAACAGTCGAGACAGAGGTTCACTTCGAAACATTTAAAAATATAGAAATTGTAATAACCCCCTTGGTGTGAAAATCACCAATAATAGATTATCTATTTATCATAGATTCTGTTATTATTGGGCAGATGTACAACAGGGACAAGATGAAGCCAGGGAGAAAAAAAAGTAAAGGTCAGCAGCCAAAACAGGGTCAAAGCACAATCAGGTTCTCCAACAAAAACAGGTCAAACTAGTAAAATCTTTTAAAAAACACTCTAATACTCCTTTAATTCAGCTCAACTGAGCTCCAAACACCCTCCACATTTCCCCTTGAGTACAGGCCCTGACTAAACAAAAACGTTTTGGCGAAATGAATGATACCTAGAAGCTGTGGGACAAACAAACACACAGCCATTTCCTTGTCAATATCTGTCATAGCCTTGAGGAACACCAGGGAAGGGACTGTGTTTACTATATGTAAGCAAAACACAAATATTTTTTATTGTCATTTAATTGAGAATGAAGTAAAATGGGTGCAAGGGTTGAGAGTGGTGGGTAGGGTGTGTTTGTGTGTGTGTGTGTGTGTGTGTGTGTGTGTGTGTGTGTGT